>BMAO01002923.1:0-51475 GCA_019973975.1 Trichonephila clavata
ATGAGGATGCTGAATAAACTGCCGTTGTAACAAATGCTATCAATGTTATGCAAAAGTATATTTTGAATTAAAGAAAATTATCTTCAGTCATATTAATATAAAATTGTGTTTTAATGTAGAAATAAATTGGAAGATAATGTATTAAAAAATTAGAGTTTTAAGTGCATTATAAGCTCTTGTTTTATGCCTTCACAAACTTTAAATGCCTTTTCTTCAGACTTTCGGTTTGAAGATGTAAGTCCTAAGGTTTTTTTATTCATCATAGAGCATTTAAATTTTTGTGTAAACTTCCAAACGTATGTTATACAAAAATTAGTATGGATTTTTTGGGCTGAGATCTCTAGTTATTTGATTATTTTAAAAATTTTCATATATTTACTATTTTAAATTTTTTTTATGTTTTTGCAGGTTTTTCTGGAAAAATAATTATTTAAAATGAACAATTAATATATTTTTAAATTTATAATAACCTTGTTTTGCAATAATCTAAGAAACCGAAATAACTTAAAAAGACTGAAAAGAATTAAAAAGTGAAAATTTATAAAAATTTTAAAAACACTTCAAAAATTCTTAATTTTTCAAAAAAAAAATTTAGGACAATGGCTGGTTAAACTGAGACTTTTTACTTTCAGGATAAACTTAATAATATAATCTGAATAAAAAGCATATATTATTTTTACACTTATTGTCTCCAAAAAACAATTCTTAAAATTTTGAAAAAACGGTACTGAACCTTAAATAAAAGTACTTAACGTCCTAAATTAAGGAATGTGAGGAATTTTACTTTATGTATTTCATGTGAAAGATTTGTATTAAACACAAGAACTATATTTCTCTCCATATGAAAGCTTTGTAAATCTTGCTTCAAAGAAATTCCATCGTACATTTTGAGAAGTTTGCACAAACGCTTTCGATATGGTATCTCAATCACTCATAAACACCTGCGTGCAACCAGAAAAATTTGGTGATTTATGTCAATATATTCTTTTAACTAAAACTGAGTTTTATCATTTAATGACAATATTTGTATTACATTATATTTGAAAGCGCTTATTTCCTTTCATTAAAGGATTTCCCATCGAACACATAATTTTTCCCTGCTCTGTTTTCTAGCTTTTTAAGGATAAAAATCAATTAATCGAATAATAATACAATTATATTATTTTATTTATAATCTGTTGAAAGCATTGGAAAATTTCAACGTACTTTAATTATTAGAAAAATACAAGAGCCAAAGCTAAGTTACCTTCCATTCCCCCCCCCCAAAAAATTATTTTTGTTTATTCAAAGGCAAAACTGATTTGAGAATTCTCATGTAATTTCTTAAAAAAACAGCTCAGCGACATTATTTAGTTATCAATAAAAGATTTTTTTCTTTTGAAAGATTTAAAAACAACAATAAAAACAATGAAAGTAGAAAGTCCCTTCGGTAAAATTCTTTATATTTTCTGATTAATTAATTATTTCTCTCATTTAAAAACTTGGAATAATTCGATTAAAATATCTTCAAGAGACCCTTTCAACATGCTTCATTTGTTTTATGTTTACATTTTTGATTCACTTATTTAAATTGGAATTCCGAGTCTTATTCTTTTATTTAAGTTTATTCAAGTGTTATTAAATGGAATGTTTCCGTAATTTAATTTAAAGTTGGAGATTTTTTGAGTGTGGTAAATACTGGAAACATTTTTGAAGCTAAAAGAACAAAAAATAAATAAACATCGATTTAAAAGAATAAATAGAACTAGATTTCTTAGACTTTCTCGGCCGAAATTAAAATTCGAAAGGATGTCATGAATATATCTGTAAATAAGGGCGCTACATTCTAAGCTGAAAAAATTATTCATGAAATATCAATGCATGCACTATAATTAAAAGGGACACTCACACACACGCAGATTCCCACACATGTACACACATACGCTTGCCAACACACACACAAATACAGTTACATGTACTTTCAAACATTAAGCTCAATTTAGTATTAAAATATTTAAATGCAACTTTAAACTGACACGAAAATTCGTAGAAGATCATCACATTAGAGTATATGTATTGTAATTTATTTTACACACACACGTACGTCATCTATAGGTACATTAAGTGACACTTAATTAATTTACTGTGATCATGCGTCTTTATGATAAAATTGATGAATCACTTATATAGTTATATCTGCAGTTATACATCTGAAAATTTGGATTTAATAAGGGGAATTCGTGAATTCATATTTTTTTAAAATTGATTGCGAATGATAGACGTTATAAAGATAGAAACATATTGATACAAACAAATTTGATTTGTTAAATTATTGAATGTGTTGAATGCGTCTATTTGAAAAATTTCTTTACAAATTTTGAAATAAGAATATAGTAACGGCATACACATTATTGTCATTTTCGAAGCTTTCCTACTCAGATGCAATCAAATCTATCATACGTCGTTATTTATTATACACTGGTGTGCAAAAATTAAGGACGAAGTCGAAAAATTAGCATATCAGCTGAACGAAGAGGCAGAGCGGACAGAAAGACCAATCAGGAGATTAAGTAAGGTGATGTACGGTAGCACATGCGCAGATATGCAGGTAGACGTAATGGGGAAGTGTCTGAGTAGTAAAGCATGTTGTCGGTGTAAGATTAGTATTTCTGGCAAAGAGATTGCACACCGTATAGCAGTTAAAATCACACCAAGTTCCTGCCTCAGCGAGAAATGGCGAATAATCAATCTGTTAGACGACATCTGGATGCTTTTACCCGAAGTCGAATCATTGGGAAGTTGGAGGAAGGTCGCAGTGTGACAAGTGTGGCTGCAGAGTTCGGAATTGCTCACAGCATCGTTTCACGAATTTAGAGACAATTTCAAACTACAGGAACAGCTATCCGGGGTTCAGTAGTGGTCGTCCACGAGGAACCACACCCGCAGATGACCGGTATATTGCCTTACAGGCCAGAAGAAACAGGCGGCAGACAGCGGGAGAAATTGCTAGACACACGACACAGGCGACTGGACGACCGATATCGCGTTTTACCGTGGCCAGAAGACTGCCCGGTGGTGGTCTGTTTGCACGACGCCCTGTACGGTGTGTATCTCTAACGCCTGCCCATCGGAGAAGGCGTTCTCTGTGGTGCAGGGAATACCGGAATTGGAGAGACAATGAATGGGGACGAGTACTCTTTACAGATGAGAGCAGATTCAGTCTGAGTAGCGATTCTCATCGCATACTCCTCTGGAGAGAGCGGGGAAGCCGCAATCATTCCTCGAACATCATTGAAAGGGACATGTATGGAGGTGGCGGTGTTCTCGTTTGGGGAGGCATCATGCTTGGTAGTCGTACAGACCTTCACATCTTCGACGCAGGTTCAGTCAACGGGACCCGTTATTGTAACTAGATTCTTCTTCCATATGTGCGTCTTTTTAGAGGCGCTATGGGTCCGCAGTTCCTTTTTAAGGACGACAATGCACCATGTCATCGCACAGTAGCTGCCGAACAGCTCTTAGAGAGTGAGGATATTGAACGTATGGATTGGACGGCACGATCTCCGGATCTCAATCCCATCGAGCATGTATGGGATTTTCTAGGCAGACGCTTGGCAGCTCGTACCTTACCACCAGTAACGATTCCGGAGCTTCGATTGGCGCTGCAAGACGAATGGGCAGCAATGCCTCAACAACTCATTGGCACCCTCATTCTCAGCATGGGCAGACGCTGTGAAATTTGCCTAGCAGTCAGGGGAGATCATATCCCCTACTAAAGACCGGATATTTCTTGCTGGACACCCATCACAGGGATGTTTCGGCCTTCAGTTGCATTGCGGTCCATGCTACTTTTTCAATAAAGCTTCTTTTTATCCCTCTGATTTCTCTTTTAGTAAGTGTTGCTTACATTACTCATGTCCTTACGTATTGGGGATCTTACGGTATTAAATGTGTTGATTTGGAATGCTTTTGTACAAAGTTATAGTGAAAAAACCATCTCGTCCTTAATTTTTGCACACCAGTGTAATTAAGTCAATGAGAATATTTTTTTTATCTTTATTTTAAACCTTTACTCCATTTTATCTTTTTAGAAATTAACAAAATATCGGGTTTTTTTTGGAAATTTGAGCAAAGAAAAAGACATTACGTACTTTCATTAAACATGGTTATGAAGCATTTTTGTATTCTCAATAACAAAATACTTCTTAATTTAACAAATACGTGTTTGAGCTGCGCAAGGCTTTAGTATTGTTCAGATCGCATTGAAGAATTGTATTACGAGAAGAAATGTAAAACAAAAAAGGTGATTAAATATAGAAGTTGCGCGGATCAAATTATCTTTATTCAACTGTTATTACTGTTAGATTTTTTAATTCTTTCAGAACTTGGAAATGTTTATAAAATTTCAAGAGATGCTTAAAATTATGAAGACTTGTAAGTGTCTGATAACACGTAAATATTTCCATTTTTTATTTCTTACTATTAGCTCATTTTTTTCTATATATTTATTAATAAATATATTTATCTTGTTCAAATTATCAATCGTTAATAAAATACTTTCTATTCATCCAATCATTTTCAAATAAGTTTTTATAACTTGTACTGGATGACACTTGATGTTTATACATTTTTTATCAAATATTAATTAATTAATAACCGGTTTTCGACACCAACTTAGATTCATCTGCATTGTACATATATATATATATATATATATATATATATTCTAGCTGTTACCCGCCCTCTTCGCTGGGTATTTCATGATGTTTTATAAATTTTTACGGCTTATATATATGTATAAATTATTGATATCTAAGTCCTAGCATTAAGAATTCAAATGAATTGAAAAATATACTTATACCTGTAACTGTCACCTGTTGATAAAAAAAAGTGCAGAACTCATCTAATTTGTATTTTCTAAAAATCTCTAAAATTGAAGCATAGAATGAATGATGTTTGCTCTTTCGTAACTCAAAAACCAAGTGGATTCCCGCAAAACCAATTTTCGGTGGATCTCTACTCCGTAAATTGAACATGCAAGCCAAATTTCAAGTCTAAATCTAACAGAAAAAAGCAAAAGTTTTACTATAAATATCCCCGTAATCCCGTTGAGAGCCGTTTTCCAAAATTACCGCTCTTAGCGGATTTCAATTCAACAAAAGAAAAATGCAAACCAAATTTCATTATTATAGTCCTTGTAGCTCGAAAAAAGTAATTTTTTTTGTCAATACGTCCCAGTAACCCCCTGCAACCCCCCAGAACTTGATTTGCTTAAAATTTATTCTTAGTGGATCCCTATTCAACAAAAGAAACATGCTTAACAAATTTCAAGTATATGGGTCTAACAATTAAAAACAGGAATTTTTTTCTGAAACTCCTCTTGACCCCTCGCAAACATCTTTAGGGGTCAATTTTCATTTTACTCTTTGTTAGAGGAACTCTATTTCATGAAAGGAACATGCCTACCAATTTTCAAGCAGGATGATCAAGTAGTTTAAAAATGGAAATGTTTATCGAATACGCCCCTTAACCTCCCGAAATTAAACTTAGTAGTTGATATTCGCGAAACCCATTTTGTAGCGGTTCTCTACTTTACGAAAGGAATCTGCTTATCAAATTTCAAGACTGTGCGTCTAACAGTTTAAAAATGGGGATAATTGTCTATAACGCCACTTGAGCCCCCGCAACGCCACTTCTGGGTCAGTTTTCACAAAACCCATTTTGTAGGGGAATTGCACTCTATGAAAGGAATCTGCTTAGCAAAATTTGAAGACTGTGCGTCCAATTAATTAAAAATGCAAAAAAATTATCAATAACGCCCCTTGAACCCCCGCAACACCACCTAGGGTTCGATTTTCACAAAACACATTTTGCAGTGTATTTCTATCCTATGAGAGGAATCTGCTAACCAAATTTCAAGACTGTGAGTCTAATAGTTTAAAAAAAGAAATAATTATTTTTATCTGCCCTTAACCCCCCGCAACACCCCTTGGAGGTCAATTTTCTCCAAACCCGTTTTGTAGCGGATATTTACTCCATGAAAGAAACATTCCTACCAATTTTCAAGCAGGTAGGTCAAATAGTTTAAAAACGAAAATATTTATCTCTTACGCCACTTATTCCCCTGCAACGACTCTTAGAGGTATGTTTTCACAAAATCTTCTTATAGCTGATCTCTACTCTATGAAAGAAATCTCTTTATCAAATATAAAGACTGTGCGTCTAATAGTTTAAAAATGGAAATAATTATCTATAACGCCCTTAAGTCCCCTCAACGCCACTTGGGGGCAATTTTCACGGTACCCATTTTTAGCGCATCTCTACCCTATGAGAGGAATCTGCTTACTAAGTTTCAAGACTGTACGTCTAATAACTTAAAAATAGGAATTTATAAGGCCTTTAAACCCCCCGCCCCCGCAACACCCTTTGGGGGTCAATTTTCCCAAAACCCAATTTGTAGCGGATATTTACTCCAGGAAAGAAACTTACCTACCAATTTTCAAGCAGGTAGGTGAAGTAGTTTAAAAATGGAAATAATTATCTATAACGCCCCCTAAGCCCCTGCAACGCCACTTGGGGGTCGATTTTCAGCAAACTCATTTTGTAGCGGATCTCTACTCTCTGAAAGGAGTCCGCTTACCCAATTTCAAGATTGTACATCAAGTAGTTTAAACATGGAAACAATTATTATTAACGCACCTTAACCCCCCGTAACGCCCCTTGCGTTTCGAATTTCGGGAAATCCGTTCTTAGCTGATGTCTACTCTATCAAAGGAACATGTCTACCAAATTTCAAGTCTGTAGGTTGAATAGTTCCAGAGATTTCGTGATTAGTCAGTCAGTCAATCAGTCAGTCAGTGAGTGAGTCGCTTTTCTCCTTTATATATATAGATACACTGGTGTCCAAAAGTTAATCATAAATCATAAAATGCGAAAAACATGGAGTAAATAGTCGTAAAATTATTCCAAATTTCTTGCGGATATTAATTGGGTGAAGAAGAAACATTGGGTTTCTGCAAAACTTTTCAGTCGACTACGTCCTGCTGGAAACACCAGCGCATGTCGGAACGCGGAGAAACCAATTCACGCAGCATAGGCAGTTCAGACAAGTTTCGTGCAACTGCTGTGCGAAGGAACGTTGTTAAACATCAAACAAAGTAAATGATGGGACAAACACGCCAGTTGGACATGTTTACGAAAGGGAAAATCGTTGAAATGCTGGAATCCTCACGATCACAAACCAAAGTGTCTTAAATTCTGAATGTGGACCAGTCTGTGATTTTAGGACTGTGGCAGAGGTCTCAAAGAACGGGAGATGTTCCCCGACAACCAGTATCAAGAGTCACGACCCCTCGCCAAGACCGATATATGGTAATAACTGCGTCACGTCAGAGGGGCAGTACTGCCAGAGCATTATGTTCGGCGCTTACAGTCGCCACAGGAATACGAATTTTGAGACAAACTGTTTACAGGAGACTCAGTCATGCTGGTCTGTATGCCAGAAGACCAGCAGTTTGTTCCCCTCACGTCTGCGCATTAACGCGCTCGTTTGAACTGGAGTTTGAAACATCAACATTGGAGTGTGAGAGAGTGGTCCAATGTGATTTTCAATGTCGAGTCTCGGTTTATTCTGAGTAGGGGTTCTCGGTGGGTAACGATATGGAAAGAACGTGTAACATAACGTAAATACATCAGTTTCTATTAAGGGAAGTAATGGTATGGGCAGGCATTATGATGGACGGCCGCACAGACCTCCAGTTCTTTAACACGGAGTCTGTGACTGCTCAAAGATACAGAGACGAAGTTCTTGAGCCTTATGTTCGCTTGTTTCGAGGTACTGTCGGTCCTAACTTCCTATTCATGGATGATAATGCGCCATGTCACCGAGCGGTGGTAATTGATGACTTCCTTGAAACGGAAAACATCCAGCGCATGTCGTGGCCTGCGAACTCCACTGATTTAAATCATATCGAGCATGTATGGGATATGCTCGGGAGACAAATTGAACGCCCTTTCGCACCCACCAAGCTCCGTTACAGAACTGAAGAGAGCTCTCTAAGAAGCTTGGAATTGTTTGTGCCCACAACTTATTCATCATCTCATAGCAAGTAGGGTAAATCACTGTGCAGCGTGCCTGGCTGTCAGAGGTGACGACACGCCTTATTAAACTGCAGCATCAGTATTTTATTTAATGTTTTTTAAAATTTTTTCTTTAAAGTGTGAATCCTTGCTATGCTCAGTTTCGTTTCAAACTGCTACTTTGGATAATAAAATTAATTGTTATCATTCTTTTGATTTGCTTCCTTATTTTTTAACCATTTTACACTCGCATATCACGTTTCCTACCATTCTGATTTACAGTTCCTTCTTTATTCACATAATTATCAATTATGCTTAAATTTTGGACACCCCAGTATATTTATATTTATCTATACTAGCTATTAACCGCCCGCTTCGCTGGGTATTTCATGATGTTTTATAAATTTTTAATGCTTATATATATGTATGAATTAGTGATATCTAAGTCCTGGCATTAAGAATTCCATTGAATTCAAAAATATACTTATACCTGTAACTGTCACCTGTTGATAAAAAAAAGGGGGCAGAACTCATCTAATTTGTATTTTCTAAAAATCTCTAAAATTGAAGCATAGAATGATGTTTGTTCTTTCGTAACTCAAAAACCAAGTGGATTTTCGCAAAACCAATTTTCGGTGGTTTTCTACTCCGTAAATTGAACATGCAAGCCAAATTTCAAGTCTAAATCTAACAGAAAAAAACAAAAGGTTCACTATCAATATCCCCGTAATCCCGTTGAGAGCCGTTTTCCAAAATAACCGCTCTTAGCGGATTTCAATTCAACAAAAGAAAAATGCAAATCAAATTTTATTATTATGGTCCTTGTAGCTCGAAAAAAGTAATTTTTTCTGTCATTACGTCCTAGTAACCCCCTGCAAACCCCAGAACTTGATTTGCTTAAAATTTATTCTTAGTGGATCCCTATTCAACAAAAGAAACATGCTTAACAAATTTCAAGTATATGGGTCTAAAATTAAAAACAGGAAGTTTTTTCTGTAACTCCTCTTGACCCCTCGCAAACATCTTTAGGGTCAATTTTCATTTTACTCTTTGTTAGAGGAACTCTATTTCATGAAAGGAACATGGCTATACCAATTTTCTAGCAGGATGATTAAGTAGTTTAAAAATGGAAATATTTATCGATTACGCCTCTTAATCTCCCGAAATTAAACTTGGTAGTTGATATTCGCGAAACCCATTTTGTAGCGGTTCTCTACTTTACGAAAGGAATCTGCTTATCAAATTTCAAGACTGTACGTCTAACAGTTTAAAAATGGGGATAATTGTCTATAACGCCGCTTGAGCCCCCGCAACGCCACTTCTGGGTCTGTTTTCACAAAACCCATTTTGTAGGGGAATTGCACTCTATGAAAGGAATCTGCTTAGCAAAATTTGAAGACTGTGCGTCCAATTAATTAAAAATGCAAAAAAATTATCAATAACGCCCCTTGAAACCCCGCAACACCACCTAGGGTTCTATTTTCACAAAACACATTTTGCAGTGTATTTCTATCCTATGAGGGGTATCTGCTAACCAAATTTCAAGACTGTGAGTCTAATAGTTTAAAAATAGAAATAATTATTTATATCTGCCCCTAAACACCCCTTGGGGGTCAATTTTCTCCAAACCCGTTTTGTAGCGGTTATTTACTCCATGAAAGAAACACTCCTACCAATTTTCAAGCAGGTAGGTCAAATAGTTTAAAAACGAAAATATTTATCTCTTACGCCATTTTCCCCCTGCAACGCCACTAACAGGTCTGTTTTCACAAAACCTTCTTATAGCTGATCTCTACTCTATGAAAGAAACCTCTTTATCAAATATAAGGACTGTGTATGTGTGCGTCTAATAGTTTAAAAATGGAAATAATTATCTATAACGCCCCTTAAGTCCCGTAACGCCACTTGGGGGCAATTTTCACGAAACCCCTTTTTAGCGTATCTCTACCCTATGAGAGGAATCTGCTTACTAAGTTTCAAGACTGTACGTCTAATAACTTAAAAATAGGAATTTATAACGTCCTTTAAAACCCCCGCCCCCGCAATACCCCTTGGGGGTCAATTTTCCCAAAACCCATTTTGTAGCGGATATTTATTCCAGGAAATGAACTTACCTACCAATTTTCAAGCAGGTAGGTGAAGTAGTTTAAAAACGGATATATTTATCTATTACGCCCCTTAATCCCCCGCAACGCCACTTAGAAGTCTGTTTTCACAAAACCCGTTTTGTAACTGATCATTATTCTACGAAAGGAATCTATATATCAAATTTAAAGACAGTGCGTCAAATAGTTTAAAAATGGAAATAATTATCTATAACGCCCCCTAAGCCCCTGCAACGCCACTTGGGGGTCGATTTTCAGCAAACTCATTTTGTAGCGGATCTCTACTCTCTGAAAGGAGTCCGCTTACCCAATTTCAAGATTGTACATCAAGTAGTTTAAACATGGAAACAATTATTATTAACGCCCCTTAACCCCCCGTAACGCCCCTTGCGTTTCGAATTTCGGGAAATCCGTTCTTAGCTGATGTCTACTCTATCAAAGGAACATGTCTACCAAATTTCAAGTCTGTAGGTTGAATAGTTTCAGAGATTTCGTGATTAGTCAGTCAGTCAGTGAGTGAGTCGCTTTTCTCCTTTATATATATAGATATATCATTCAAATTTTCAATTGTTAATAAAATACTTTCTATTCATCCATTCAAAGTAGGAATTGACTTAAAATGTTTTTATATATATTATTTGTGTTAAATCATGTGAGTCTGCCTATATAAAAATTTTGTTATATTAATAGTTATTTGAAAGTAAGATCTCTTAAAATTCTAGATATAATGAATGCATTGTAAAAATCGTGATCTATGTTCGGATATAATTTAGACTAAAAAAAATTAAAGGATATTTAAGTTTTAGAAAAAAACTGTTTTGTGAGTCGAGAGATAAATATAAAAAAGTTAAATTATTTTTTCCTTAAACTGTCCTCTCAACATGAACAAGCAATTATACAGCCTTTCTACTTTCTGGATTAAAGCTGAAACGAAAAATTAAGAGAAAGGTTGGGTTGACAGATTGACGGCGGTAAATTTCTTGTAAAAAAAATAGTAAAAGCTTATTTTAAGAATAAATTAAATGTTTAAGTGAAGTTCATATCGTGTAATGGTACAATTAATATTAACTAGGATAACTTAGAAAATGATTTAATATAATGCTCTGCATAAGACTTTTGGTTAAAGTTAATATAATGATGATTTATATATACTTATAAATATTCATTATAAACCTATGAAATGGAAAAACACTTCTTTGGTTTACAAAAGTTCTTTGAGACATAAACAATAATCTGTGCTTTCTTGTATTTCTCTATTTTTTTATTCTTAATTGTTCCCATGAACTACATTCTTAAATACTCCTACAAATTTTATTCTTAATTTCTTTTTATTCTTAAGAAGGTCCGGCACATAAATTTTTGAAAGACTATCAATTTTCCCTTTTTTGTTTCTTAAAAATTCAAATATTTCTGCTTAAAATGATTTATGATATGAGGAAATCTGATAATTAGAAGTATTTTTATTTAATTTTTAAATGAAGCACTCCTTAACGCTCATCAAATGAGATCCACTAGGAATACCTGTGTTTCTCCTTGCATAAGTTTCTGATGTGCGCAAATCCATATGATGTTCAAGTTAAAAAATTAGAGTGTATTGGGAATACCTAAAAGTGCATGGGTACGCTTCTTTTGTTCAAATGAGTCAGTTAATAACACCATATGGTCAGTTATTTCAAGATCTACATTTGTGGAATTAAAAACGCGGAAATTGGGTAAATAGGGCTATTGCGCAGTTCAATATGAGTCATGTAGCAAAATTAATGATCTTAAAATATTATAATATTGAGCCAAGTTATAATTGTGAGGCATGCTTCAAAAAATGTGATGCACATAGGATTCGTGTAGCCCAACGAATCATTTTGAGATCCCCCAAAAAGGCAAACTGTTAAAAATAATGAAACAAGAAATTAGAAGAGCCTTTTGTAGGTGCAGAGGGTAAAGAGATTGTTTCATATGCTTCTGCAAGGAACTAAAAAAGTAAATGCCCAAAATTTTTAATTTAAAGCCTGTTTTCTCAAAATGTAATATGTTTTTATTTATGTACCTGTTTCTAGAAAACTACTAATTGTATAATCCTCAAATTTTCAGTGAGCATACTTTTTAACATTTTTACACATTGTAATGGAGAGAATTATATATATCTGGCAAACTGTTTCAGATAAGGCATTTTAAACTAAATTTCAGTGGAAAAATTGGACATTTTTTTAAAAAAATCATAATTTCTTTGATTCTTCACGAAAAGGCAAAAATCTTCGTTAAAGTTATTTTAATAGTGCACATAACCTACTGTAAAATTTTTATTCATAAGAAGTAAGTAGATTTTGAGAAAAAAGTACATAAACTTACTCAATTTAACATGAACTATGGACGTGCTGCGAACCCCGTTCCTATAAAATTTATTCTTAAATATTCCTATAAATTTTATTCTTAAACTATTTTTTCATAAATATTCCTGTGAATTTTATTCTTAAATATTCCCTTAAAATAATTTATTTAAAATTTTTTTAAGAAATCATTACTCAAAATAATCAATGAATATTCAAAATATTTTCTAATTTGTAAAATTCGTTTTTGTTTAGTTTATATATATTCGTTACCTAACTTGTATCCTTTATTTGTTTTGTTGATTTATTTTCAAAGTTTTTAAGAGTACTTAACAAAAAGAGTAATCTTGATAATCCCGTCTTGTAAATGTTTTGAGTGTTTAAATGCAAAGAACACATTAAAGTTCTGTGATTTTTAAACTGGTTGATAAATGTAAATACAATTCATTAATTTCGGAATAAGGCAGGCTTATTTTACATAATATAGGAATGAAAATCATTATACTGCTGATGTAAGAAAACGGCTTCCCTTAAATCAAAATAAAACATTAATAGTTTATTTTTATTTAATTAAATAGAATGTGGCAGCAAAAATTTTTAAGAAATATAGCACATGAATAGAATATCGTTTTCAGTGAAAAATGCATTAGTAAGAAATTATTCGAAAGTAGAAAATTATTTATTTCTCCTTGCAAACTTAAAAATTTTAACTCTCATATTTGAAACTTAAGAATCATGAATAAAAATATTATGTTTATGGAAACTGAAAAACAAGAGGATTACATTGTTCCAAACTTTCAAATAAAGGAGCTACGCTCTCTATTTTATGCCTTCCAAAAAAAACACCTTTCGGACCGCTCTCTATGTCATTTACTCTTCCTTCGGGGATTTTAAACGACCATTACAAACGCGTGAAATAGATTACCTTGACTTCAAAGTCATATAAATAGAAAGTCCCACTAGATATAAAGATAAAGAACGTAAACGGGACATGTTTATTGACTCCCGCCAATAAAACGCCTCATCGTATCGAAAGAACTATAAAAACGAGTCATAAATTCAGTTACCTCTTTCCCAGATGTAGTTTCAAATTCCGTTGTAAGAGCGGAGAAACGTAATAGTCATCATTCAATATTAAACCCGACTATAACTCGGATAGGTTTTTCAAGAATTCTTAGGAGACCCATTATACAGAAATAAAAGGATGAGTTGAAAAGGGAGATTAGTGTTTCTTCAAATAACGATCCATCTTGTGGGAAGTTTGTAACACTAATTGCAGATATGCATGTTTCAGATTGTAGTGATTTATTGGAATTTACTATGAGCAATATGTTAGGGAGGTTGGAAGTACAGTAAGTGTGTCTTAAAAAATCAAAAATTCCCCAGGGATATCTTGCTGCACATTCATTTTCCCAATATAGGTGTTAATTTGTTCTAATATTAACGAGGAGAATATCGAAGTACATAAAATACAGAGAACTGTGAATCTGCTAGATTTTGCATTTATGTTGAAGATGAATAATTTTTTTTAAAGAACTGTGTGCTGTATCATTTTTTTTAGTAAGTCCACTTGCAATGTGAATATACAAATACACGTACACAATGTAAATAAAGTCTTAAAATTCCATTTATCTGTTCAGATGACTAACGGCATTCCAGACCGTGATTTTTTAAATATTTAATAGCATTTCTGATAAAGTAAACACATGTATCTTAAGGACATTATTACCCGAAAAAATTGTTTAAATGGAATTTGTTTGGCAAAAAATGAAGAAAAAACGACTTTGTTTCAAATATTTTCCTTTGATGAAACACGCTTCTAAAATAACATTATTTTGCCAATATATATAGGTCAAACTTATATACAAAGTCTGAGTTAGATTTTTCAAATATCCACGTTATTCTTAGACAAACGATAACTTAAAGTAGCAACTAGTGTTTTCTGTTAAAATTTAACTCTGTTGTGATTTATAAAAATATGAATATATCCACTCCTACATTACATGTTTAAAATTCGAGTCAAGTCTCTGTATATAAGTCTTAGCTTTTTATAGGTTAAAATTCATCATAGAAGAAACAATTTTTATAAAATGAGAATTGTTTTGTAAGACATTGCATTATTTACTTTTTATTCACCAAAAAAATCATTTATGCAATTTGTTTGTAATAATTTTCTTTAAAAAATTTCACCCACACTAAATGTCAAAAAAAATTCATTTGCATACTTATCAAAAATTATGGCACCTAAAGTAGTCAGTCACCTTAAATAAATTATTTTAAGCCAGACAAATTAAAATGAAAAGCTTCAGCAAATTTCCTATTGAAACAATACATTTTTAAAATCATTGGTAAA
This sequence comes from Trichonephila clavata, assembly GCA_019973975.1. Taxonomy (NCBI): domain Eukaryota; kingdom Metazoa; phylum Arthropoda; class Arachnida; order Araneae; family Nephilidae; genus Trichonephila; species Trichonephila clavata. The sequence continues at coordinate 14,841 of BMAO01002923.1, forward strand.
CCAATATATATATATGTATATATGTGGGGTGTGCTGGTTGGTTTACTCTAACACACCACTTGAATTAGAGAATATCCGTTTTATTTGGTGAAGATGAGGTTCAAGAATGAAACATTTACTAAGAAAGGTGCAGTTCCATTTTCCAGAGTTATAGAGAGTTCATCCATCTATAAACAGCACTTGCGTATGTTTACGATATATCTGGTCGCCTACTCGCGATCAGGCAATTAGCAGTGTGTATCACCTCGAGAGCCTCGGTTAGCCGCCTCTCCTTCGCGAGAGTTTCCGGTCCAACCTCTGTCTTTGTGATCTGCGGCTGCAGGGGGTATCAGGGATGAAGGTGCTGCATTCTGGTGGGGAACTGAGGAATCTCAATTCTCACAAATATATATATAATATATATATATATATTTTTATATTATATCTTATCTATATATATATCTATATTTATAATTACTCTAATTATATATATTATATTATATATATATATATATATATATATATATATATATATATATAGTTAAATTAATTTATAAATGTAGAAATATGTTTCTTGAATACCGTTAATGTTTAATCATATCCAAAATGGCGTGTGTATCGCACAAGGCAGATCACATATTTAAAATTCTATCATACATACCCAAAATAAAGGTAAGAATAATGATATTTCTATGTTCATTCTTGTTGTAACAGCAAACAATAATTCTTTTACAAATAATACTATATTTTTATAGTTCCAGGCATGCGGTATTGCTTTAAGTGAAATTGTTAATTGCATTAAAACGAACACAGTCATTTGCATTAAAATGAACACAGAATCTAAAATATAAAATTATATTTCAAGTATTCGATTTACTACATACACACACATATTCCCCATCACACACAATTAACGAGTATTAATAGAATTATGAACCATTTCGTGGACATTGGAAAGATTAATGTCCATCTGCATGATCTTACAAAATAGACCTGTTAGAAGCGCAAAACCCATTATAATGTATTGGCCAAGCTATTTTAACGATGGTAAAACTAATTTTCGCTTCAGTGTTGTGTTATTGCTCATAACCCCTCAATTATGGCATCTGTAAATTAGACAAAAAAAGATAGAAGAAGATCCACCTTGTCCAAAAGCCGTCGTTGTATATAACGATATCATGGGAGAGGTAGATCACTTCGATCAAAGAAAAAAAAATATACCAAATAAGAAAGATAACTGTAAAACTGTGGCATCTTGTCTTTTATTTTCTTATTGACCTTGTCATCCTAAGTAGTTTCATACTGCGGCAAGTGTACAAGAAAAAGAAATTTAGACCAGCTATAACATTCACTATAGCAGAAACTCGTCAACTAATGGACTTATATTCCTAAAAAAAAAGACATTCTGCAAGTTTCCAAACAAAGAAGTGTGTAGTTACGGATGATGTGGGCTTAGCCAGTGTGCGAAATCATATGCCAAATATGGTTTCCAAATATAAACGATGTAAGAAATGTTTCAGAAAGGAATGGAATAAGAAAAGAGAAACCTCATATTAATATAATAATGGGGAGTTTATATGATGAAATGAAGCAATGATCCAGTACCTATGTTAAAAATCATATGTTTTGTGTTTCACATCATTAAAATTTCAAACACGCATTACTGTTGCTATTATGTCTGTGTTGTATATAACTCGAATGAAACGTTTATTTCAAATTATTTACGAAGAAGTCATACTATATGTGCACGGTTTGCATATTGGTCTTATATACATATGTCTCTTTTAAACTAACTTAAACATTTTTTTTAAAGAAAAATTCAAAAAAATTATGGTTTTTTGCAAATTGGAACCCTATTAATTTTAATTATTTTTATTCTTACATATCCCTTTTTTAAGCCTAGGAGATAGCATATACTTAAAGTAAGGAATGATATTTAAAAATATTTGTACTAAGGGTCCTCTAAAAACACACATTTAACTGTTTCCCATTATTTATATTTAATTATAGCAGCTTTAAAGTTTTGAAAATAAAGTGAGAGAGAATGTGAGACAAATGCAAACAACAAATTTATTATTCAAAAAATAATATAAAAATAGTTTAAATCAATTCCTACATAGATCAACAAAAAAAAATTATTTTTTAGTTACTTTTCATTACACAGTTACAATTAATAAGCCGCCCATCCGGTATAGTGGTCAGTGAAGCTGACTGCGGTGCCGCAGGGACTGGGTTCGAATCCCGGAGAAGCATGGATGTTTGTGTTGTAATCCTTTCTTCTGTCTGTGTTGTTTACCCCCGTGTTATACGTTCGGTGGTTCACGGGTTTATAAATGTTAAAAAATAAAAAAAGAGTTACAATTAATATAATTTATGTATATACATATGACAGAATCACACTTTTAAGTGACAAAATAGAAAGTCATTTTTTTTTCTATACAATGGTGTAGGACTATTTTTCGTTTTTTTACTTTTTATACATATTTCTTTTTTAAATTTCATTAGTCTAATAAAATAGTACAGTAAAAGGAAACCATGTTCTTAGGCTATACAATGTGGGATTCGAACCCTGATCTTTGAATTTGATGTCCAATACGCTATCCATTGCGTCACAGGACGCAACGACCAATTTTACTTTCTATATATCCTGTTGGACTATTATTTGTATGTTACTGTATGTTTGTTTTTTAAATTTTTAATGAATTAATGTTTGAAAAAAAATGTTTTAACATCAACTGCCCTTCTCTACAAGCTTAAAAAGATATTTGAACTCGAATGGATGGATAGAACATAATTTATTAACGATAGAAAATTTGAAAAAGATATATTTTTATTTAAATGTATATTGCGAGAGAGTGAACTAAAATATAGTAGAGGAATTGAATAGTATTACTACATTTGACATTCAATTTTTATTAATACCAACGACTTCATTTTGAAATTGAAGGATTGATTATATTTCCTCGCTTTATAAAGTTTTTTGTAGTTTTTCTGATATATAAAGTGAAGGAATTTTCTCTGACATTGAACTTTTCATCTGATCTTACTTAAAATAGGACGACATTCCAGAAGAAATAGAAACTAATTGCTTACGATTCCTTTGAAACCATTCGTAAAAACTCATTTGTTACCAAGGTGAAAAATATACTCATACCTAGGTTTAGTGATTAAATAATAAGTTTTAAATTTTGTCATTTCCTCATAAAGAGTTATACAAAATGATCAAAATTTACAAGAATTTAATGTAAGAAATCTAGCAATCATTGTGTTTAGAGCTGGCTCAAATTTGTAACAAATTTCTTCTTTATTCTCTCACAAGTAACGTGTCACGAATGAATCAAATAAATAAACGAAAAACAAAAATAGTACCGCATAATATATCTATTTCAAATTAAACCTTTCAAAATCCTTATTAATATTTCGATTACTAATTTCGCATTCCTGGTTACTCGCTCACTAAATACAAAGTTAAAGAACTTAATCGATTATGTTAACATTAGTATTTTTTTCACGCTCTGATCATAAATATCTAAAAATTAATAAAATGCTGAAAAAGGGCGAAACACTCCAGAATACGTGATTGATGTTACCTGTCAACAGAATAAGGGGAAAATCGTTTTAGATTTCAATAAGCACGAAACACACGCTCGATTTCAGTGAAGATTAATGATCCGGAAGTAAATGAGCTAGCTCTAGTCAACGAAGACGATTAATTTGGTTCAATGGATACCCAATTGGTTGAAAACGAATTCTCAAAGAAAAGAAAGCTATTGAAGTTTTTACCGTCATTTTTGTACTTACGGTTGTGTTAATGGACGATGAAATTTGAAGACATTTGACGCTCTAATTCATCATTGACGTGCTAAATGAGATGTTTGTGGAATCAATGTAACTAGACTTCTCTGATGGAAATTGCATGTTAAATCTAGCTAAATTTCTTAAATTTAGTGAAATAAGTTTAGTTGAAATGCGAAGTACAGAATCCCGGTTAGTGAGTTGACCAACTTATTGATAACTTTTAAAATAGGTCGCCAAGGTATCTTCGTGGTTATTTAGAAGCTTAATATCGTAAGGTTTAATCAGAAAGTTTTTGCCAGAGTAGAATTACAATAAAACCTTACAAGAACTTTTTTGAATCACAATTGGACTAATAGAATAGCCGATTTATATAGGCTAATCCAGGGTGGGCAAACTTTTTCAGGTACGGGCAACTTCTAATTTTTCAAGATGTTGCGGTACGCCCAGTGGCGTAGGTTTAGTGATCTCCATTTTACGAATTTCTCTATTTTGCGAACTATTTCCCGAAACCAAGAAATTTTATGGCTTGTGGATTGCGTCATGTATCTGAAGGCTTGGTTGCATTTGCGGTGGTTAGATGACGTCACGATTGCTACTCGAAGGTTGCGTTTGTTCGAAGTTCCCAGGGTCACCAATGATGGGCATTCGTTCTCTGTACATTCCGTTCCGTAAGCACACACCCTACCCTAGACGAAAATGATCACTTCAGTCCAGAAGCCGTTAGTGTCTTATATAGGAACCACCGCCGAAATATTTTCTCATTGTTTGTGTCCCTTTATATAAAATATAATCTTCAAAATTTTATTAATAATGCATTTATCTTTGTAGTAGCAAAATCTCTTAATAGTCAGAAAAACTACACTTATATAAATAATGGTTCAGATGAATCTACTACAATATTTAATTTTATTATTAGAGAGGATAGTTTATTTTAAAGATTTTGCATCGTGTTATTAAATGGTATACTTCCAAAGTTCTGTTTTGAATTCTGATAACAAATTTAAAAAATAACGTTTAATTGCATATTATGCCGCACATTTTGTCAAATCAAAACTAACCACCAATTTGGGCGTCATACATTCAATAATGAAAACCGTTCTCATTCATGATTAAACGTAGCAGTCTTCTTTATGCATTCTCCAAAATGCTGACAGTGTTATAGGATGTACTGTTGCCACGCATGTTCAAGCACAATCAACTTAATCTCACGTGCTCGAAATAATATGTGGATTACCAGTTCGCAATATTACTATTCTCCTATTTTGTTGTGAAAACTATCTACACTTGCCTCTGAAATTCTTCCTACATGAAATCATCTTACGTGTTCAGCTGTAATAACAATTAAAATCTCGCTTCAAAAAATCTACAAACCTGTCAGGAAATCTTCAAAATTACCTTATTCAAACAACAGTAACAAAGTTCCACTTAACAAGAAAAAACACCAAATAATCGCCAATTACCTCTACCAAAAGTCTGCACATACTTACAAAATAGAGCTTTTAATTGCAAAATAATTGCTTTAAATCGTGTTTTTAAGTAAGTATGAATTTTGCTTTTGCAATTTATTAAGGATTTGAGATTTTACAGATTCTATTACAGGTAACAGAAATAAGTGCATTATTGAAAGAAAAACCATCATGATCTTCCGAAAAGGGGAAAATTTTTAAACCAAATGATGAAATTGTTTATAGAGACATTCATTGATTTAAAAAATGTTCATAAAATACAAAACAACCAAAAATTTAACGCCCAATACAAGATAAAATCGCCGTCTGCATGGTCATCTCGTGAATCTAACTTTGTAATAGCTATATAAAAATAACTCCAAGACTATAAGCTTTGTAAAGAACCAAAAGTGTTGCTGAGATATTGAAAGGAAGAGTGATTTTAAATAAAATTCGAAGAGAACTGAAAAAATATGACTATCATGTACGAGTTGCACTCAACAAACCATTCATCTGTTTAGTGAACATAGCTATGAGAATTACCTTTGACAAAAAAAAAAACATATAAATAAGGCACATAATTATTGGGAAATAAATTATATTCAATTAAAATTATTTTTTGTAATTTCGAGGAAAAAATATAACTGTAAAAAATCCGCACAGGTCTTAAGAAAGAGAATATTTTTTTAACTGGTCAAACATATAGGAGAAGGTATAATGATTGGGTGCATAGGAAACCTTTAAGTTGGTAATCTGGGATTTATTGAATAAACAATGTACACAATGATTGAAATTATTGAAATAAAATATCAGAATAAGTGTCGAGAAATAGACGTTGGGTGAATATTTTTAGTTTCAGTAGGACAAAGGTACCATGCTAATGGTTTACGTTGTATGGCCATGGCTGTTCTGTCATATCCCAAACTTATTCCGTCAGACATACTAGTCTCAAAACCTAAAAAACATGTCTAACACTCTAATATTTATAACATTTACTCGAGGACCAAGTTTAACACCCAAGAAAATGCTCAAATCTATCATAGTAGAAGAATTGATCAAATATCCACAGATGAGACTACTAAGCTAGTGGAAACACTACCCAACATGTTGAAAAGAGAATGGAATAGCTAGAAGTATTGAATTTTAGTAACACTCCATTATTGTAACGGTTGTTCCCAATGTACGCAGACTTTTAGAGCAAACGAATAATGTCGTTCTCTAGTTATAAATATTTGTATCATTTTATTTAACAATCAGGTGTTTGTTTTACTTATACTACTTGAATTCACGAATTTAGAGGAATCAATTAAAGTAGTATTGATTCAGAAAATCTTCATTTCATTAGTGTTCTTTGTATGAATATTAAAGATGATTGTTGTACCCAGACATTCGGAGAAAAGTGTATTTTTGATCTTTTTCCTACTGAACAGAGGTTAGTGGAGTATTTCTAAAAGTCTGGTCTAATACGTAAGTACTTGAACAATTATAGGGCTTCGAAAATCGAGAAACAAAAGCAATTTCGTAACAGAACCGAAACGCGGAATGCATATGTATAAACCTGTACTGTTGCGAATTTATATGTAGACATACGTGCTACTCATTTGCAGAGAATTAGAATGGAATTTCGTTATTTTTGTCCCCTAAATAATATACAGGGGGAAAATATTCTATTTATTATTATTCTTTTTTTAAATACAGTTTCTAATTCTTCCAAGCTTCTGCCAGTTTATTATTTGACCGTCTGATTCTGAAAGTGCATGAGTTTCAAAATATTTGAAGTGCAATAATAAGGGCTGCACAGAGGTTACGTTTGGAAAAGCAAGACATGAAATCATTATACCCTGGAATTTAGCTTACTAATCTATAAATTAGACTACATTTCTGTTAAACTTAACTTTATTTTAAAATTAAAAGCATAGTATTATATGTCTGAAGTGATGACTTCTTTAGGAGTGTTTCGCTGAAAAGTGAACCTAAATTAAACTTCAGGAGTTCTGCTGCGTTAAGCTCAAAAGGTTTTCCTCGCCTCCAGTTGGCAACCATGCTCGGGTTGGCTTAGTTTTGAATTGAAAATCTTTTTAAATTGTGCTTTTTTAAATAAAAATTTTATGCACATTTTTTCACGTGAAGTTTTATTTTCCTTATTTAAATATTACTGCCATGCAAGCCACGTACAATCAATTTCAAATTGTGTGAGAGAAGAGAACCACAAGCAAAACTAATTGGAGGAAAACAAAGGTTGTTCTTATGTAGGAGATCGAGGATAAGAGACGCAAAAATAAGGATTACAATCCAAAATTTTAATGAAGTTAATGGGCGAGTTACCACTATTTCCCTTTATTTCAATTTGCATTTATTTTAACGTATTTGAAATTCCATTCTTCAAAGACCTAGAAATTCAACACATCTTTGAATAATCAGAATTCTATAGAAATAATTCTGATAATACAATATTGCCAAGACAATACATGCGAATTTATTCATATTCTGAATTTTCAAAAAGAAAGAAAAAAATCATTTAATTAGCCAAAGGACATTTTTTTGTGTGTTAATCCCTTAAAAATGAAGTATTTACGTGTGACACCAATGGGGTTTAAAGAAACTTAGGATGTTCTGGGTAAAATCGAACTGAAGAACATCAATGAACGAAACATTTTCTCATGGGACAATTTTTTTAACTGAGATCCCCGATGATTTGTAAAGTTGTGCTTCTGTCATTACACGAGTTCTTCTTGCAACACCTAAATACATTTTAAAGCACCTTCTTACAAATTTTCCTTAGGTACTATTGTTGTTTGTTAAGAAATATCTTCTTATTAAGTAAATGAAAATCTACTTTTTAATTTCTAAGGTAATTCACTAAAAGTCAGAGCTTTTAACAGTTAACATAATGTGTTTTTATATATTTTTCAAACTCATTTTATGGTAATAAATACATCTTTGAAATAAGACAACACGAGCGATTAAAACAAATAATTTACTATGCGAAAATTTTAGGTGTGCTTATTAACTGGAATTTAAATTGAAATTTAAAATATACACTGCTGGCCATCGTAAACGCAACAACATGAAAGAAACACGCAAATAACATGGAACTTACAACATGCATTAGCGGAGGTGAGATATGCAAATGATTAGAAATTCAGCTCAGACACGCATCACGCACGCCTGTGGCGCCACTTCAAAGTGCTATTTAAGGCTTGGAGATTTCGACGATTTCAAGTTCGGCAATTATGTTTTTCTTGTGGTTTTTACAAAAAACGATCAGTTATGTCTCGTAGAAAACAGCGATCAGCTTTTGATCAAGTATCCGAGTTCGACAGAGGAAGGATAGTGGCCTACCGAAATTATGGATTATCTTTCAGGCAAATCGGTAGTCGTGTTGGACGGAACCAAACAACTGTAATGCTGATAAGTGACCGTTGGATGCAGCAGGGTACGACGGACCGACGTGGTCGATCGCATCCACCTCAGTGCATCACTTCACGTAAGGACAGGCAAATTATGCGCATGGCAGTGACGGGTAGCTCAGTCACATCGCAAAACATAGCACATCACTTTGAGTCTGTAACGCATCTTTCAGTGTCTGCGCGTACCATTCGACGCCGTTTACAGCAGAGTGGTCTGTCCGCAAGACATCCATTGCTGGGTCTACCCTTGATGTAGAACCACAGACGTCTCCACCGCCAATGGTGCGATGTAAGAAGGATGTGGGCGCAGAATGGAATGAAGTTGTCTTTAGTGACGAACCATGCATTTGTCTGCAACACCACGATGGTCGGATGCTGAACAGCTGCGTTATGCATCGCCACACTGGTCCTGCAACAGGTATTATGGTATGGGGTGGTATTGGACATCACTCTCGCTCTCCTCTAGTACGCATTGCCGGTACTTTAAAGAGCCAGCGCTACATCTCCGAGGTGTTGGAGAGAGTTGTCCTTCCTTAAATTCAGGGCTTGGCCACAACCATATTTCAACAGGAAAATACGCGACCACACGTGGCACGCATCGTCCAAAGTTTCTTCGTCAATCACCAGATTGAATTGCTTCCCTTGCCGGTTCGCTGTCCGAATCTTTCACCGATAGAAAACATGTGGTCCATGGTTGCTCAACAATTGACCCAGATTACACCCCAGCTGCCACACAAAATCAAATTTGGCAACCTGTGGAAGCTTCTTGGTCTTCTGTACCCAAGAACACATTCACAGTCTCCTTGAATCAATGCCGAGGCGTGTGGCAGCGGTGATACCCAACAATGGTGGCTACTCTGGCTACTGATTCTGGCAGGAACCACACTTCACAGAAGTCTATAAATTTAATCATTTGATACTTGGTCACCATGTTATCTTCAAAATAAATTTTGTTGTGCTATCTCTTGTCTTTCTCGGTGTTGCATTTAAGGTGGCCAGCAGTGTAGCATAATAAAGGATTTACATTGAATTAAATTTTATTAGCATATTTTGGGAGAACGTTAGACACAGATTAATAATGCATATTCGTTCAGAATCTTAAGATAGCAAAAATAAATTAATTAAATTAAAAATATTTTAAATATTCTATTTTTCAAATTTTTTTATTTTTTTTTAAAAAATTAGTTCTTACTCTAAAACATCTAAGGTCCACATGATAAGAAATCATTTAATTTTTTTTTATTGTAAATAAAATATCTTAAGTAATCTAGGGGTTAAAAATCCAGTTAATTAGGGTTTATAATTTTTTTTAAAAATTATTGTTGTTTTAATCCGGCATATTTGAACTTACAAAATTTTTAAACATCAAATTTTCACCTCGAACACATTTGCTAATTTTTTAAAATTTATTATTACAAATATGAAAAAGAAAAATGCCTTGGGTCGCAAAAGAAAAATGTTTGAAGTAATTCCTTTATTTCCCCAAAGAATCAGTTTTGAAATAGATGCCAACATCTTAATTTCACTAAAATAAACTCCATTATTTCTCTGTAAAACAGTAAAGAGAAGCAGTTTGATGCAACATTAAGTAATTGCTCAGATTCTGGCATTAATTATGCTGCAAGGAAATATTTCCACTTCTCTCAACTACTGCGTTTCTCTCACGCTGCATAGTATTTCGTGCAGTTCTTGAACGCGTGGGTACCTCGATTTTAAAAGCGAACATAATTAAATGGATCTACATAACCTTCAAAGTTCTGGATCATTTAGGCACGAACTTTTCAACTGTTGTTAAATAACTTTCATTTTGTGTGCATGTTTTAGAGAATATATAACCATTATGAAGTTTTTGCATACTGAAATTTGTAAATAAACACGCTAAAAGAACAGATATTTAAGCAGGAAATGTTTTTTTTATAATTAAATTATCTATTAAGAATGCAGAGTTTGATTAAGCAAATTCATAAAAGTGTTATTTCTCTTTTTTTAATGTTTCCGAACATCTTTGGAGTTCTTTTTAACAAAATAGCATACTGAAACATTATAAATGTTTTTAGGAGTGAATACCAATAAATACTAGTGATAAACAATTGTGATACGCATTGTTTTCAAAATTAATAGCATTCAGAAATTTAAAAATATATTTGCTTTAAAATATTAATCTAGAGATAAAAGTATATTCTGGTGGGCACATTTCCTTTGCACAGTTTATGCTAAACTTTTTAAAAAAATATTTAATTTAAGACAGAAAAAAGGAACAATTTCAATTTCCATTAAAAAAAAACATCTTTTTATGCTTCACTTTAAATTAAAAGGTATTTTCAAGCAGTTTATTATTTTTAATCGAAATATAAGTGGAAAAAAATCTTAAAGATAAAAGAAAATCCAATTAAATACGAAAAAATAACTACCATTATTATTATTTTAATATAAGAAATCTTAAAAAATTATACTCAGAATTCGAAACTATCTGAAGTTTCCAGGAAGTAATATCTTAAAAACAACACTACTTGGAATTTGAAAAAAAAAAAAAAAACTTTGTTCTTGGAAAACATTTTAGCTATGAAAAGAGCAATAATATTTTTCAAGAGAACAAGGTAGATCAAAGAAAAGTGGAAAGTTAATTACATGGTAATAAAAAAAATCTAAAGGTACTCTCATTGTGGATTAAATATTCTTTCAGTTAATATATATCACAAAATGTAAACAACATTTTTTTTACGCAAAAGAAAAAAAATGAAGCTTTTTGGACATTCATTCAGTTTAAGATTTTTGTAGTAGAATAAAGTGAGCTAAAAATTAAATTCCCACGTATCGTTTTGAAAATTTTATGTGTCTATACGGTAGAGGTTATTTGTTACAAGAAGAAAAAAAACTTCATACTTTAAAAAAAAAATCGTTATTTTTGCAATTTTGCTTTATTTAATTGCACTTTCAAGTTAATTAAGATGATTCTAACGCTTATCTTTTACGTGTATATATATATATATAGTTTGATATTTGCTTATAAATATTACTAAATAGAATATTCAAAGTGTTTTTGACATTCACAACCATGACAGTTTAAGCAAACAAATAATCTATAAGGCATAGTTTTGATGTGGTTTTCAACGAGAAAATACGTAAATTTATTTTCTTGGTAAGTTGTAAAACTTTTTCACAAAAATAACTTCATATAATTTTAATGATTATTTTATGCGGATATTTATCATATATAAACCAAAGCAATAACAATGAAAACTATAGTATCAGAGAGCGTTTTGTTTAAATTGAAAACTTCAGTGCATGTCAAGAAAAACTAGAGAATAATGAACCTACTATCGCATGGATGTTCCCCAGTACGATAAAATAAATCTGCTTACTGACTGAAATATTTTTAATTCTGTAAAATGCTGGATAAAACATATTTTAATCTTAACAGTGAAAATGTTAATTGGCCATTTATGAAAAATAAAACCTTTAAGTGGCTAAGGGAAGCGCTTTTTTTCGATTTTTTCCATATATTGATGAAAAATAAATTATATAATACGATTTAGCTTTGCCAAACTATAGCGTAATTTTTATTTCAAGTATACGTGCAACTGTATTGTAACATTATGAGAAACAAAACACATGGTTGCCAATTAAGCGCGAAGGGCACATGAAAATCCTGGTACCTAACTTGGTGAGTTATCTTGAACATTGTCATTGGGGCGATATTAAGAAAGTACCGAAATTTTTTTAGATTGCGATTAATAATCTCATTAAAATAATTAATCTCTTCTAAGAGCGCAAAATTAAAGAGAGTATTAGTGGGATGATATATGCCCTTCATGTAGTGCAGAGCTTTTCATGATTAGCTGTTTGGTCTTACATAAATCTTTAGCACATGTACTTTGTTAAGATCTTGGTTATTTACATATTATTGAAAAAAATACCAACATTCCAGATAACTCGCCAAGTTGACAAACCTGATTTCTCATGTGTCGTGAATGCTGAATTGGCAGCCATGCTCTTCGTTTGATGTAAAGTATCAATAAGTTGTAATAATACACAAGTACTGGATTTTGCTCTATTTCCCACTGTAATATCAAAATAATTCTTCAGAAGAATGGGTTTTTAAGAAAATGCTTGCCACAACAATGTGTTACACTAACAAACTCCTATAAAATTTTATTGCACTAGTATAGGGATCTAGAAAAATCTCTCTTTCACATTTTTCGGGTATAGGGAACATAAATATCTGCATAAGAAATTGTGATGGGGCACAACTGCAAAACTATGTAAGCGAGTTAACAATGAACAACTTTTCTTCGAAATGATATTTTCAATTTTTAAAGTATAATAACGTCAAGATTGAAATCAAAACTTTCTTACCGTTTGCTTTTTCACGAATGCATTACAAGTTTTTAACACAATTTTTTGCCTGGATGACATTGTATTAGAAAAGAAGAAATACACTATTTCAATATGAATGGTATTATTTTTGTGGATACACATAATACCCCACACATATTAAAATCTCTAATTCTTTTGCCTTTTTTATTGTATATTATTGGGAATTATGCAACCCAATTTCAGATCGGATAACAATTTTTTTTAAAAGATATATCAAGTTTTCTGAGCTTTAGTTTTGGTTTCAATTTCATTTTACAGCATTTTTGTATTAAAGTGAATTAATTAAAAATACTTTTGTGAGCACGATCAAATATTTTAGTGTGAAATGTTTATAAATTTCAGTTTTCATTACTAAAATCATTTCTGCTTGGTTATGTGTTAAGATGTTTTGAGTTTTTATACTTTCTTTATTAAGATTGGTTCCAATGCCAATATTAGTTTTAAAAAATATTTTATATATTATTTATTATTTTGTATGTAACATTGATGCTTTATATCGTTAATTTTTCCTGTTGAGAAAACGTCATGTCCAAAACGTTCTGTACATAAATGCTTTGTGTTTCAATACTTTTGTGAAAAAATTAGGTTAAAATTAGGATGCATAACCGGTCGTCGTAACAATCATATATTATTCAAAAGATGTATTGTGGTTTTAAAAAACACTTTTAGTAATATTTAATTAAAGTAGTGTTTTAATGCAGAACAAACATTGGAAAATAACATATTAAAATTAATGCTTTACGGGCATTATAAAATTTTGTTTCATGCCTTTTAATACTTTAAATGTGTTTTTCTCAGAATTTTGATTTTGAAGATGTAAGTTTTCTCTCTAATCCCTAAAGCTTTTCTTTCTCTGTTCAACATAGTCTTAATTTTTTTTTTTTTTTTGTAATTCCAATGTAGTTTTATAAAATAAGTATGTATTAAATTCAGAGATCTTAAGTTATTTTTTTAATGGAACAGATTTTCAAATGTATACTAACCTTTTTTTGCACTTGTCTAAAAATCACAATTAACTTAAAATGACTAAAATATTTTAAGAATTGCGCATTTTATCAAAGTTTAAGTAAACTTCGAAAATTCTTAATTTTTTTAAAATTGCAAAATAATGGCTGGTCAAAGAGACATTGTACTTTCAAGAACAAATTAAAATATGAAACTAAATATAAATATTAAATTATTTTTATTGTCACAGTTTCCAAAAATGTTTTTTTTTAAAGAAAAGTACTGTCTAGCCTTAAAATATCGAGATCTTATTCGATTGTTAAAAAAATTGCATTACCTGAATTATATTTAGTAGTTATGGAGAAAATATTAACTTTGGTAAAATCTTCCAACATTTTCTTCAAAAAACGTCCGCTGTTTCTGGTTTTTGAAGAGTAATTGTATAAAATGAAAAAAGAAATTTAAAGGATGTTCTTTAAGAACAATTTTGTTGAGATACCATAAGCATTTTCTACCAGAATACTATTCAATAATGATAGCGGAACATACAGAAATTTAATAAAAACTGAATATGTTTTATTTCACGTAGAGTGAAAAGTATGAAAAATTATAATTTTTTCAGGTATTTTTAGATACAGGTAAATTTCTCACTATGATCATCAATCAAATATGTTTTAAAAACATATTTGATCAAATCTATATATATAAAAATATTTGATGAAGTATACATTTTAAAAATCATATAGAATTCTAAAAACTGTATGGGCCTAAAGTAGCTGAAGAAGCATTAACCGAATTTCGTGACCAGCATTTTTATGCCGAATCATGAGTCAAGTCGTGCTAAAGAACTACCATACATAGAGTCTGGTACACATCAAATCTGTCAAAGTGTATGGTACTCACGTTGATGTCATGAGATGTCAACTCAGGTGTTGTTTCCGTCACATGACTATATTCCAAATTATGAAATCAGTGAGTACTTCCAAAGTGCCACGTTAATAAACAAACAACCACCAACTAAATGATTTGCATAATTAGAATGTTATTAATTTTATTGATACATTTTATTATTTTAATGAATTAATTTATTGAAAAACATTCTGCAAATGTTAATTTTTTTTTGTATTTGTTCATTTTTGTGAAATTTTTGAAACTCCTTATTTTAATGATGGTTTTTTGATAATTTTGTGATTTTATACAAAATTTTATCGAGCTTCCTAAATTATATCAGTTTTGTATCTCCAGTGTAACTGGTTTTCATTAACAGTTCTTTGAAAAAAAATTATTGATATTCTTATTTTCTGTATTAAGAAGTAAATTATTTTCTTGCAAGCATTATGTTTTAGACTTCACTTCTTAATCACCGATCACAGAGAGATTTCCTTGGTCAAGATTGTAAGAAATTCAATATTTTTTTTATTTCTTACTGAATATATTTACATATTTTATCTCTAATCAGCTTCTAGCTGCACATTTAAAGATCTTTTATCATTCTCCTTGAAGCTGAAGGATGTACTTATCTTCATTATTTACTTCATTTATTTGATCAAAACTCTCAATATAACTTTTTAGTATTCTCTATCGGACTCGTTAATAATTAATATATATTATTAACGAGTTATAATATTACGAAATATATATAAGGTTTTTGTTACCAGTGCTCTTAAATTTAATCATTTCTGATTTTGATGTTTTAATTCTTCTTAAGCGCATGATGGCATGTTATAATTCACCTCTTAACTGTTTCCTAACTTTTCTAATATTTTACATATCCTTCTTTAAATTACTTTATTCCTTAAGGAGCATATTTTCATTAGGTAAGTGCAGTTCTACGATCCTCAGCTACACGGATGATCTTTCATTCATATGGGATTCACCATCTTTCGTTTACCAAAACTGGAACACGCGATGTCTGTATAAATGGGTGAACACCATCATCAGACAAAACAGTTTTGATTTATTTACTTTTGTAAGTCATTCTAAAGCTTAGTAATTTATGGTATCCAACTAATTGTGACAGCATTTTAAAAAAAAATGGACATATGGAGATTTTTTGTGGGTTTTAGATTTCTTTATTACATTTTTAAAAAATATATGCTAAAATAAAAATTTTAAAAAAATTAGTGTTACTGAAATTGGTAGAAATTAACAAAAAAAAACGTAACGTAACCCATACTATACCAAAAGTTTATGAAGAAATTTTCAATTTTTCAATTCTGATATATTGCTATTTTATTCATTTTTGAAATGACTTTTAAGGTAAGAGATATTGTAATTTTTACAAACACTAGAGCACTTTACCTTAGTTATTATATGAAATTCCTTTAAAAAAGTGATTATATCAACATAAAGCACTGCTAATTTTAATAAAACGGTGATTGATAAATCTGAAGGTTAAACCACTTCTACTATTATACAGACATACACAAAAAATTTCACACATTTAATAGCTTTCAAAACTTTTTTAGCAATCGCTGTCCTCGTTTGAGAATTTTGCTTAAAATAACTGTGATTATATTAGCATAAAGGACTGTAAATTTGGTAATAAAACAGTGACTGTTAAATCTGAAAGTTAAAACACTTCAATTATTATAAAGAGCATATAGAAAACATTTCAGTTAATTATTTTGAAAATTTTTTTATCAATCGGTATTCTTATATGAGAAGTTTAAAAAAAACATACTTCGAAAAAAAACGCGTTTTAAATTGTGACATCTTGCTTAAAGTAATGACATCGGCTTTTAATAAAACACTTGTAGTTTTTGTTCTTGTGAACGTATAATAATAAACTTGGTATTTTTATGGAGCTAATAGGATGTCTATAAAAATTAAATTATAAAATATTGTCAATTGTTTGAAAAATTTACAATTTTATAATCGTCGGATACCTTAAATAAAAGGTAAGGGAATCAATACACTTGTTCTTATTCACAAGAGAGATACCATTTGTTTGGGGTATTTTTTCAATTATTTGGGAATATAAACTATTTTAAATGTTTAAGCACACGACTTTTTCATAGCCCTTCCTATAATTCATTGTAAAAGGTATCTCTTGTTTTATTTATTTTATTCAAAATAACTTATATATTTTTTACTAAATGTCTTTTTTGAGACTTTTTAACATTCTCCGACGGAAACGTTCGAATTTTCACAATAAGTAAAAAAGTTACTGGCAATAGTTTGATAAATAGTTTGGTAATGAAAGAGATGATTTGGGAAACAATAATTGTTTTTAAACCAGTATTATAAGTTCTATATATGAAATATCAAAGTTTAAGAAACATGTTTGATGACGAGGAATCAAAATAAGATAATGATTACGAAGCTATCCAATGTTTGATAATGAATGAGCAGTTTAAAGGGACCTTTTTAAGTATGATATTTGCTGACATTTTCCCAATACATATTAAGTTCGACAAAAAACTTGATTTTCTGGAAAAATATCTGCATTATAATCTATGATACTCACAAAAGAAATGTACATTTTTAACACAAAATGCAAATAAGAGTCTACAGTATATTATATTTAAGAAGTGCTCAAAGAAACATCAAGGTTACAAAAAGTTAATATTGCATCTTTCTATTTGTTTCTTAAATTCAATGCTGGGACCAAAACAAGTAATCAACAGCATTTTGATAATAATAAAATGATTTCTTAAAATAAAAAAAACACTAGTTGTTTGATAGAGAATTTAATATAATAAGAAATAATGTAATAACTAAAAAATTGAATCAAAAGTCAATAAAAGAATATACCTAAAATTTAAATAAATTTACCAGGTGACATTTAAGTCCATTAATATATGAAAATTGAATATTATTGGAATAATGTGGCAAATAATTACAAAATAACACATATGCTTGAAATAACATGTAGTTTTATTGAAACCAAAAAATAGTGCAAAAAATAGCAAACAGATAACACCGTACCGCAAAACTTCATCGAGGTTGCATGAAAATCGTGTCTAATAACGATCTACAGTCATAAAGGAAAAACACAGATGCCCCAGCAATTGTAGAATGGTGACTTCACCAGAAAGAGCAAATTTTGTAAAATTGTAACATCAGAAAGAAGAATATGTTACAACAATCTTGCAAGCCTATCACCCTAAGAAAGTTATTCTAACGAGTAAACATCTTGTGACAAGATTAACTGTAAAGGAAAAGGTTACGAATCTACGGATTGCTTAGACCAGGGGTGTGAAACTCGCGGTCCACAAGAAACATTTTTGAGGTCCAGCCAGTATATCGGCACACAATAAATATTAAAAAACATCACAATTTCTCTCAAAATAGGAAATATAGTAGTAGAGAAGAGATGTCAATTGTCAAGATATTAACATTAATATGTTCTTGTTACTTTTTATATATGTTTATTAGAATATATTATTCGAAATAAACTTACATTTCAAGGAATATTTATTTTATTTTGGTCCACCTTGCGTTAAATTTTGTTTGTTTTGCCCAAGTTAGCCTTTGAGTTTGTCACCCTTGGCTTAGAGAATTCAATAACGCTTGTGGAAGTAAGTGCTCATGAAAGCAAGCTTGTAAGACGTGTATTTTTTGGTTTCTCTAAGACAAAATGTCATTTATATATATGTGGCAGCGATAGCCAAGTGGTCTAGGCATCGGATCGTGGCTAAAATGTTATGAGTTCGATCCTAGTACCACTGAAGACCCACAGTGTAGGGGCGCAATGCATGTTAAATCTGTCGATAGCTCAAACGTCCTCCCGATCGTGTGGTGTAGTAGTTAGGAGAGGGGGTGCTAACTCAAGTGTCGTCCGCGTCACTTGACCATGGTTCCAAATTACACGTACCGTCCCCAAAAGCCCTCGTGTAGCTGAACAGTGGGATGTTGATGTCGACTCACTCACTCAGTCTATATATATATATATATATATATTGTTACGAAGTTTGTATAAAATTTTGTAAACAATTTGTATTTGGATGTGCAATGCATTTATATTACTCTATGTTATATTTGTTTCATGTTAAAATTGTAATATTCACAAGCAACGCCGTCCCTTACGTTATAATGGCGATTCAATGAGAACTTGGCGAAATCTTGGCGATAGAGCAAAGTTGGCATCATTTTTGGCGAACAACTTGGTGACTTTGGCGACCATTTTAGGGGACTTCGGGACTCTGGATTCTTCTAGAAATTTGTGGAGAAATCCACTGATTTCACGATCTATGACGCAAGCGCATCTTTCTCGAAGTTTCGGCCACGGCTATAAATAGAGTGATACTCGCCGCTAAAGTCAGTCTGGTTTCAACCAGCGAGTAGCGTGTCTGCTTTTGATTAGAGTAGAGATTAGCGATTAGCTCGGCTGTTCAATATTACTAGCGGTGCTTGTGAAAATTTTTTTACGTGTATGTAATACACTCTACGAATTTGCTGTTGAATTCTGTATTTCAAGGATTGGTTTTCGACAATAAATACTCATCGCTCTTAAAGAATTTCCTCTTGTTGTTTACGACTGATTTTGCATAAAATCCTTGAACCCCGATCTACGTAACAATATATATATATATATATATATATACAATTCAAAAATATACATAAAATAGTTATAAACCTGAGATAACTAGTCATGACAGTATAAAGTCTTAGCCACAGTAATACTATAGCGAACTCTTGGTTTTAGGAACCAGGATTGCAGGTTTAAACAAAGTTTTGCGGCCAGCCAACCTTCACCAGTATTTGCCAATACTCGGGGCTATAGGAAAAGTAAGAAATGTGTGAAAAGAAGTTTTACCATTATTACGAATAAAACCATAATCTATTAATATAAAACGATACTATTATAGTCTATAATAATTACTAGAATATGTTAAAATCGAAGCTAAAAAACAATTAGACGAAAAGACTTACCACATGAGTACAGCCATAACCTTTTTTCCTGGGCGACAGAAAGGAGGATATCAGTATGGCATAAAATTAGTAAGTTATGATAAAATAATATTAGGTCTATTATATACATTTAAAATCTCTAAATATTGTTTTAAAATTTATAGAAAATAAAAGTACACACACACACAGCCCAGACATATACAATTAATTTTAAATAAAATATGTTATTAATAATTTTTTTAGCATGAGGCGCCATTTATCGATTAACTATACGACTAATTAAAATGCTATTGTTATACGTATTCAAAAATTTATGGAATAAAGTAGGTATATATATATATATACATTATTCCATTAATTATAGAATTTCAAATGTTAACGGACTTATAGGCCAGCCGGTAATATTTCTATAAATTAAATTAGACTGATTGATGTTATCAATCGAAAAAGTATTTTTTTTTAAATTATGAAAAAAATTAGTAATATATGTCATACAATCGCAATCTTTCATTCCATTTAATTTTTACATATTGAATTTTTAATATGAAATAATTTTGGATGGGTTTAACTATTAATGTTAATATGTTTTGAATAAGTTCTAGCTTTTTTTTAATGTATTTAATTTCATATTTGTAAAGATTTTTTTCTTTAGTTTTTCATTTTTTCATTAGGATCATGTATTTAAGAAAAATGCTACAGTATTCTTGTAATTAATACACGATTTGAAATTTCTTACTAGCTTTTTTTATGTATTATGTTTGATAATCCTGGAAGAGATTTAAATGCATAATTATCTTTCAAAAATCTACAAAGCTAAATTTAACTGTTTCTGTACATTTTTATAGTGTCAGAGAAAAAAGAAAAATGTGAAAACTGTAGTTAAACAATTATAAACAATCCCATGCACAGAATTGTAAGAAAAAATTGAAGAATATAAAAACACAAATTGTTTAACATATCAAAATTTGTAAAAATATTTTTTTTTAAATTAATTTTCTGAAAAAAATTTTTTTTCTTAAATTAGTGTCTCCTTAAAAATGTTTTTCTTCTGAAATCCATGCTCCATTTTGTATACAAATATGGTGAGTGTAAACCTATTTTTCTAAATGTCTAAATAAAAAATGCCCATTGAGTATTTTGCACGATTAAAGATGTATCATATCCCGCACGCGTATTCTGTTTGCATAGCTTTCTTAACTAGATATTTTTAATTAATTTTTTTCTGATAAAAAATCATAAAAACGTAAGTTAATACAAACAAATTATTATATTTATAGCACATGTGAGCGGAACATATCGAAAGCATTACCGGTTTACTAAAAAATATCACATTCCTTTTTCTGACTACCTTCAGAGCCCTTTTTTTAAATATATAAATTTTCAACTAAATAAACACTTTTTAAATTGAAATGGGGCATAAAACTATGAATTCACATACAGTTTCCACAAAATTAAAAATAATTTTGAATATATGGGAAATTTTGAGTGAAATTTTAGTGAAAATTTTTATTTGTGGTAAACCTTATATTGAACATTCTACTCAATAAATTTAAATAATATTTATACAATACATAAATATCATGAGTGTGCTTAGAGCTATAAGATTTGTAATACTTTTAAAAGATTTTGAAATTTGTCATTTTTTATGTAATAACTCAATTTCTTACAAGAAACTAATATTATTTTCTCACAAAAAGTGCAATAAAATAAATGAATTTAAACACAGAGATTAGATTATAATCTATAATATAGAAAAAACTAAATAAATTATTTTTCGAAAATTTCAATTCTATATCTTTAAAAGAAATCATGTAGTGAACTTTAACGTGATGCAAAAAATTGAAAAACAAAGTTTCTCAGAAGAATGCATTTAAGGATTTTATTACAATTGGAAAAATATTCTATGAACTGTACATTTTTTAAACTTTCTATATTTATAACTCAATCTTTCTTTAGCTTCATATTTAACTAATTCGGACATTTTTTTTACCCTTTTGCTGTTTTCTGGAGAGATTTATAGACCATTACAATTGTCATTTTTAGTGAAATTTTGATTGAAGTACAGTCACGATCTTATACACAAAGTTCTAATAAATGTATTCAAATAATATTGATAAAGTACAGAAATAAAATATTTATATGTATTAGGAATTAAAAGATTTGTAACAATTTGAAAATTCTTTAAATATGCCAAATTTTATGCAAAAATTTGATTTTTTTTATAAATTATTGATTTTTTTTCTACAAAAAGCGTAAAGTGCAAATATATATACAAAGATTAGATTTTGATTCATAACACAGTTAGAACTAAATAAAACACACACACACAGGTTTCAAAAATTTTAATTCAAAATCTTACAAATTTTTTATGTAGGAATCTGCTTTAGGTTTTGTAAATTCCATTTCCGGTTTACTAGTTATGCTATAAATTTGCTTCCAAATATCGTGGGAACGAAAATAAAGTGTTTTTGGAATTTTAAATGTATGTACTATGAAATAAAATTATAAAGGAACATTTGAGATTTTTCACCAACCGGCGAATTTTGGGTAGTCACATACCTTCAAGGAAAAAATGAAAACACTGTTTATTCAATAGCATATTTCTGAAAAGAAAATATTCATCGAAAATAAGATTACTGACGGATAATGGATTACCTCAAAAGTAGTAAACAAGTTCATGTTTTCCTGGAAATAAATAAAACACTCCAGAACACAAATCTATTTTTATTTCTATTTTTCAGATGGACAAACACAGGTTTAGATGGGAAAAAGATAGCGGTGTCATCCCGTGGATTTTAGTTCTAGCCGGAGCGGATTTTCTTTCAAGGGGAAATAAATCCGCGTCTTTTCCCTACGCTAGAAATAAAGTGATTCTTTAGAATAGGGAGGTCTGTACATTTTCCCTACTTTTGAGATGGATTTTCTGCTTTTGTTAACACTCAAACCCACGCAATGTTTTCCTTCTTTGAATTCATGCATATTTTTCGAAATTCTCGTGAAAATCTATCGTTATATTTTCGAAAAATATGAGAAAATATTTTTTTTGCAATTCTCAAATGATAAAGAAAAATAGCTCTTCGATAAAAAAATATAATTTTGGATTGTTTTGATAAACTAATTTTTATTTTCTATGCGGTTTAATACAAAGATGCTTAATAGGTTTTGCGCACTTCGAAACAAACATTTGAAATTAAGTATGAATTGAACTGTAAGGCATATAAATATTAATTTTTTAAATCTTAACTT
Source organism: Trichonephila clavata (assembly GCA_019973975.1). Taxonomy (NCBI): domain Eukaryota; kingdom Metazoa; phylum Arthropoda; class Arachnida; order Araneae; family Nephilidae; genus Trichonephila; species Trichonephila clavata. The sequence goes on from BMAO01002923.1 coordinate 37,897, forward strand.
GTACACTAAACAAAAGAGAGGTAAAAATAATCTATTTTCACTAGGAATATATTTATTTCCCCCAAATGAAAGCAGGAAATTCAAAAATTATCACGTTCTACAAGATCCAGTTTCCATTGTTGGTTACAACAACGTTGAAGATATTTCCACAAAATCAACGCTTTTTTGGACCGCCTTGATTTTTCTTTGTATATAAATAATTTTCATTAAAAAATGTTTTTTATCAAATATATTAAAATAAGAAATTAAGTATGAAAAGATAATATGACGCCACTTTATGAAATATTGTTGAAAAAATTTATTAATATTAAAAAAATACATAAAAATTATTTTTAATTTTTTAAAATTTATTATAAAAATAACATTATGGATCCTTTTATTTTTAATTTTACATTTAAAAGAAATATTTCATAAATTTATAAAAAAAAATGTCTAAAAATCTATTCAAAAGCAGACTTTTGGTTTCGATATATTCCCTCTTATTTTTTTATGTACTTAATTGACACAAAAATTGTTATAGTTTTGTAAAGAATTAAAATAAAACAAAAAAAATTCTATTGCAGGTAGAAAATTGAAGTTTTTAAAATTAAAAATAAGAACCTGTTCATCATTTTTTTCACCAGAATAGACGTGTTTGCCCTAGGCTAATTGCTAACCTTAGTTGCATGAATGTTATATATTACTAGTTTTATATTATTATTACTATTAAACTACTTAAAATAATATAACTATCCTTACAAAAAGTGATTTGTAAGGAATTAAAAATTCCTAATAAACATCGCATAAAACTTGGATAAATATCAAATTTGGGAATAACAGTGAACAAAAAATTATTTTTACCGAATATAAAAGAGATAATTAACTGCTAGAAATTGGGGTATGACTTATTTTATTTCTTTTTTTCAAATTATGTCGAAAACGAGGTCATTAAGGGTTTTGCACCCTTTTATTTTATTTTCAGAATTTTTTTGGAAGGGTTTGTTTTAACATTTTTATTACTGTTATTAGAGAGAAATTTAGCATCATCTTTAAGAACTTTTTATAAGGTTGTGGAGTTATAATTGCTGAAACACAAGCATTTTAAATATAAATAAGTTGTAAAAACTGAAAAGTATTTGTATTAATATAAGTAAAAAGACCGCAAAAAAACCAGTAAAAAAAGAATGAAAAGAAAACTATATAAAAGTAAATTATTTTGAATAAACGTAATTTGTTTTACTTTACGTTTATATGATACAATAATGTTTTATTTTGAATCTAAAGGGAGCTCAAAATTTATTATAAAACTGCAATTACTCTAAGGTTTCAAAGATGTTTAGTTAATGTAACACAGTTTATATGTTATTATAATTATGACATGCATTCGTCATGATTTGCATTATACATTTTATATAAAAAATTTATTAATGTATCACTAAATATACAATGAACATTACATGCATATATTTCAACATAGAATTCCTTTCCAATCCTACCAGACAAAAATCATGACTTTCTTTGGTTGAAGATCGAATCTGGGGTGGGTAAAAGGGGTCAAATTCACTTTCACTAAGAACTTTTTGCTGAAAAGTATTATAAAAATGATCTAATTTTGATCTTCTATCACTATTCGCTACAAAAAGTGTTCCTTGTCCTTACAGTTTTTAAATAAGTAGCAAATGGAAATGTCATCCATTAGATTTCATCAATTAAATCGTAAATATTTTTAGTTATGTTGTCTTCCTCCACAAAATGGTTGCGGGTGTTGAATTTCGAGATACTTAACATTATTCTCGCCAAGTGACTCAATCTGATCTTTATCTAAGTTGTATAATAAACTCCGGCGTTTTTTATATTTTTTTATTGAAATCACCAGTTTTTAATGTAGTGGGAAAAAATCGTGCAGTTCTTTCATCTCAGCAGCATGTTCACCATAAGATATGTATACGTTGATTTTTGGTTTTGCTGTATTTTTACTTTTCCGGTACAAGAAAAACATTGATGGATTTTTGCTTTCTTCACTGCTGATAGAAATATGTAGCTACCAAAAATTAACATATTGTATATATATATATATATATATATGTACAGGGTGTCCAGCCTTAATGTGACCCAATAGCTAATTCCCGAACCGTTCTGTTTAGATAAGCACTTCCAGTTTGAAAAATGTTTTAAAAAGATAAAGCATGTTTTTACGTGCTTTTCGAACCAAAAAACCCATTTAGAAAAAATTATAAAATTAATTTTTATGCGGTCCCAAGTCCTATTACTTATATTTGGAAAAGATGAAGTACACAAAAACAAATTAAACAAAAAAGTTTTGTTTTATTACGATAAAACTGACCGAGTTATGCCTACAGAAATTTGAAGCATCAGAGTTGCTGAAAAAGGGGGTCATACATAAATTGAGTTTAGAGAACAGTAATTCACTATCTACAGAAAGAGCAAAAGAAAACTATTATAGTAATATTAAGACATCATAGATTGACAATTTGCATTTTGTATGGCAAACAATAAAAATTAAATTAAAGAAATACAACTTGAACCGAAAAGATTTAAAACAGCTTGTTTTAACAAATAGCAGTAAAACAATACAGGATTTGCCGTTCAAATTATAGCATAATGTGAATGATGCGCCAATCATGAATAAGGGGCTTTTTATTGTATCAGAATGACCAAATTAACTTAAATAATGGTGTAGACATGAGGTGCGGCACGAGACAAGGGAATACGTCTATGACAACTAACTCCCAGTCTTATAAAAGCGTTGAACAGAGCGGGCAATTGTACAAGATGGATGTCTTCGAGTGTGAAATTTAATAGTATAAATCTAGCCACCTCTCTGTTATTTCGATTACACTGTCCATAAAACAGTATCATTTCGGAGTATTCATTTATATGCATCACGTTCTCCCGTACTAGAATTCGTAATATTAGAATACGACTGTATGTAATTGCAAATAACTACACAACAGATTTTTAACGCTCGTCATTATCAGCAGAAAAGCAGCAAATCAGATTGAAACCGCAGCGTGTAAGTCTATTTTTTTGGAACTGCTTTTGAAATGTGTTCTTCCTCCAAAATATTTTTTTGTCTATGTTATACACGTGCACAGAATAAATTTTTTTAAGTACTCAATTATTGTTTTATTAACGTATGCTTTTAAAATAAACAATGATTTACATAAATGCGACGCGCAAGAGCGAAAGTTTCCTGGCAGAGTTCCAACTAATTTCACTTTGGAGATAGCCCTTACTAGATTCTTGGAAAATAGCCGAAAAATTGGATAAAATATAGGATTTTCAACGTTATATATCTCGGACAGTTTTTATCGTAATAAAATGAAACTTTTTGTTTTTACTTTGTTTTTGTGTACTGCATCTTTTCCTAAACACAAGTGATAGGATCTGGGTAACGTATAAAATTTAATTTTTGTTATTTTTTTTGTAAATGGGTTTTTGGTACAAAAGCACGTAAAAACATTATTTACCTGTTTTAAAACATTTTTAAATTGAAAGTGCATATCTAAAACGAACTGTTCGGGAATTAGCTATTGGGTCACATTAAGGCTGGGCACCCTGCATATATATATATATGTAATAATCCCCATTAATTATTCTTAATAACTTTTTCTTTTCCATATTCGCACACCAAATTTGAAGCTTTTGGACTACGCAGAAAAAAGGTAATTTCCCGTTTTTGACGAATGGAACGCTTTTTCACATCTTACGATGAATGGTTACATCCACACACACAGACATTTTTTTTTTCTTTTCTTCTTAATTCTGGTGGAACTTGGTTTGGTCTTAACTTTGGTTTTTTGTTAATTACTTATAAAATTTTCTTTCAAACGCAACTAACAGTCATACCGACTAATGAAATAGACGTGGCCGTTTGAATGGTATTTCTTTATATGGTTACTACTTATGATGGTTGATGTTGCATATTCCATATTATTGAGGAGGCAGTCTTGTGATTATTTATATCTGCTTTATTCCATATCTTGAAAACATAAAACAAGGACGACACAATACGTACACACAAAAATACACAAACGCTGGCTGCAGCCAGTTACATGTTGAAACAAAAAAACAGAAAATAAAAGTTTTGTTCTCCAGGAATCTCAATATTTATAAGCAGCTTAAATCACATGATCTGAGTGGGTAGGTAGGTGTAGTTTAAAATACTCTCGTTAGGCGGCTGGTAAACTTATTACTAAAACGTTGGTCCTAAAGGGATGGACCATAGGTAATTAAAAGTTATTAAGAATAATTAATGGGGTTTATTATATATATATATATATATATACATGTATAGTATAATAAAATGAAGAAAAACAAGACAAAATGTACAACCAACAAAGCTAAGAGAGAGAAGCCAGATTCTAAGAAACTTAACTATAATATAAATGGTGGGAATAAATACTGCATTAGATTTCAATAAACGAATGTAGAATTAGGACTTTAAAATGGAAGAAACCAAAATAGACTATGGACTAAAATGGAGACATTTTGATTTCTAAAGCTATTGCTGAATTAGGACCAGCAACATTAGGGTTAAGTATACTTTGTGGATCCATCTTTCCCGTACACCAGAAATTTTCGGCATTTGAAAAGTTAGCCTAAAACTAACACAATTGTATATTGCAACAGACAGTGAAATAAGATTAAAATATTAAAGGAAAGTTTTTTACAAAGAGATGAATATAAAAAAAAAATTTGTCAAGGAAAAACAAAGCAAAAACTTCCATGTAAGAATGCTAACCGTATATATATATATATATATATAACCATTTTGTTTTCCCTAATATACCTTAAGTACGATCTTAAATGAGACTCACGCACTTCATTTCTTTTTAATCGTTTTCATACAAATTAGATCTGTCTTAACTAACGAGTCATGCTTTCGAGTTCTAGTGCCGATGAAGACTCCTCCCAACCCCATGTAAAGTTTGAAGGCTCGAAGTGTTCACACTGTTACTGTGCATAAATTTCGAAAAGGGGTTAGCAGCGTAGGTGTTCACCACCTCACTATACCAATAATTGAAATTACAAGTGATGTTGCCAAAAATTGTGAAAATGTGGCAATACCAAGGAAAAATTCTAATCAGATCTCAAATATATAAAAATAATAAGCGAATATAAGTATTTTTTCACATGAAGAATCTTTAAAAATATTCCCTGAGACAAAAAAAAAAATAAATATCACGTCCATTTTTGCAAAAATTGTGTGAAAAAATTTAATTACTTAACATTAAGTATTTTTAGTTAAAATAACCAGTATTTTCCCTGAGACACACTTTCACACCAAAATGCTTTAAGACTTGATTAAAATTTTATGTAATCTAAAAGACATTTAATTTAAAGTGCATTCCTTTTATAGGGAAAAAATATTTTATTAATTGTAGTATAAAGAGTAATCTGCTTAAAAATATTTGACAGGTAAGATAATACTACGAAGGTAACTAAGAAAAAAATATCTCCAGTTACTTATTATAGATATCTTCATTACATTCGCTTGCAAAATTTCTTTATTAATAAACATAAAGAGGTGATATAAATCTACTTATTTCTAAGTTAAGATATATTAATTGTAAGATAACTTCTAAGGAATATAATTTTTTTTAAAATTAACAATGAAATTGCATGTTAAATATATAATTTAGAAAAAACGAACATATACAAGTAAACGTATTTGTAAAAAATATATAAATATAAAAACACATTAATATTTTTCGGCAAAAATTCATCTTAAGGACTATTGATTATTCGATATCTCTTATTATTTTTAAATTTTATACAATAATTCAACAATAATTAAATTTAGAATTTTATTTCTTTAACTTGTAAAGGACTTACTTAGAATTTTAAAAGAAATATTAATAAATAAATCAAATTTTAAATAAGAACATTTAATTATTAAATTACTCCTACTTATAAAATTGTGAATGGTATAATATCTTATCAATCAATTTTGCATTAATATTAATTAAAAATTTTAATGTGACACATTGTATTTTTAAATTATGCATGTTTTTAAATACATGTAATTAACGGAAAATACAGAAATAGATGGATTTTTGACAAAGCTACACTAAAGCTATACTGATCGGTTAGCATTATTTGCTAGGCACTGACACCTGTATGACCAAGTTTGCGGGATTAACCTCGGCCCAAGTCAGTTTCTTTTCATGATGCAAAAAATCCACTGCTTCCATGTCGTGTGATTATGCGACAAGAAAAAGATCCTTTGAGTGTCTGTTAGGGGCTCTCAAACATAAAATTATAGTACAATTTCTCATCGTTGATGCTCTATTTCCTTCTCGAAGAGAAGGAAATGGAATGTCAAAATTACATTGTGGCTACTGGTGTAAAATAATATGGTGCCGTATAAAAGAGTGATATTAGCTCCCGGGAAGTGTACTTGGTCTACAATGGTAAGAAGACCACACACACAAACTGCAGCCCCTTTTGAAAAAAATTACTAGACCTTTGATGTCGAATAATTAAATGTCGATCCACATTCACCAGGTGAGGAAAACACACCCCATTTTCCAAACTTTCACATCTTACCAATGTACTTTAAGCCTCGACAGATTTAACATTCCCCAGGACTTCAACATATTGAGCCCTCAGTACATCAGGACCTCGCAACACAGGAAATGAGATAGCGACAATTAACTCCATCCTACCAAAAGTGCTTACTTCAAATTCAATAACAAATTAGGTATAACGGATTAATAGTTTTGCAATCAATGCAAATAAATGTTATACACAGTTCTTATGATTATTGGTATATAGGTATTGCTTACAATATTTTTTTTATCGGAGCATTGAGTAATGTGTAGGTTATAGTATTTAAAAATGAATTACGGAAATGGTTATCTAAAGATTAGACATTATTGGGAAAGTCACGGATGAAAGAGAGAACGCTCAACCTTTTAAAATGATATAAATAAATAGACAAAAAGTAAACTATTATCTTACTTATATTCTGAACATGGGTAAGTGTTGTTTGGGATTAAAAAAAACAGCCACGAGCTTCCTTATCATGTATCCGGTTTTATCTGGAGATAGCGTTCTGCCAAGGGAAAAATAAATCTTTTTTTATTTTCCTTATTACAAGCATAAAGTAGCCCTTGTCAAGAGCGGAATATATAAAGCTTCCTGGAAGCTTTAGTAGGAAAAAACCACCACATTAGCTTACATGTACAAAGTAGAGTTGTTTTATAGGTCCTCAAGTTAATCGTTAAGGTTATATTTGAAATCTGTATGAATATTTTTAGTAATTATTCTAAAAATTAAACGAATTATCTATTATATATTTTTTTCTGTGCATCATTTGTTCACTTGTTACTCTGGAAAATATTTTGTAGTGAAAAATACATGCTTGGATGAGCCAATTTCCATTTAAAATTATCAAACTGAGCCCGATTTGATTTTATTTAGAAACATGCTCGTGTGAGATCAGATTATCAAAATAGATCAAGGAAGAAAAACATAAAATAAACTTTTTTCCAATCCTTTTTTGTTCAAAACCCTAAAAATAAAATACTATTTAAATTAAAAAAATAAAAAATAAAATTATTTGCCTAAAAATTTAGTTTAAGTATTAAAAAATATATAATGGAATATTGAAATGAGTGAATAAGCTTAACGACATACTCTAAAACAGCATAAATGGTACTGTTAATGAACCTCACAAATTGAAATTTGTGCAGGGTCAAGGGTGCCCACAATACGCGTGCTACAGTGTAACACGACGGAATTATAACAATGGCACGGGAAGACTTATTTAAAAATTTGAAAATAAAATAATTAATAACAATTTCTTACAATTTAATTGAAATGCGGTTGTCTCAGAGAGAATAAAAATCTCAAAAGTACTTTTATGAAAGACAAAATTATAAAATGCTTCTTAATTATTAAGTTCATTGGGTTTTTGAATGAGATTCACTAGCAAGATTTTGGAATTTGTCAGCTTTTTTTAAAAATAACTGGAAGGAAGAAAAAACTGCCAAATAAATGTTTGCTAATCAAGAATGAAGACTGTCAATGGATTTAGCTTTTTATGCAGAAATTGTGTGACTTTTATATATATTTCAAATTTAAGATTACAGGGAAAAATATATTTTTTCTCGTCGTTGGTCATGTATATCACTTTATAAACTAACTTTCCTTTTTTTTTCTCTTTGTCTTTATTTTGAAGAAAAGTTTTAACACATTTCACATTAATTTGCAGAAACTATCCATCAACGTTGGCAATGGTCTGAGCTATGATGGAATTTAAAAATGTAATACAAATTTTGCAGGATTTATTCGGTGCTAGTATTGATTATTTTTAAGATGATCAAAAGATACTTATATTTTTACAAATCTTTTTTAATTTCTATGCACCGGAAATCCAAATCTAGACAATTGACCTATGCCACCATTCTTCCCTAAAAAGCAAATATAAGGAATTTATTTCAATTGCAAGTGGTCGGAATAGTATTGAATTCTGGAAATTTGTGTATCAGCAAGCAATTTTCCAAATGTACACAATTTAACTATCAAATATGGTTGTAGATTTGAATCAACATATGTTTATGAATAAATGTTTCCTATTATATGAACAAAATATAATAAAAATTAGTTCAACTGATATCCACTTACAAAAAAAATAATTTATTAGTGTTTCAAAAGGACTAATCCTAATGCAGGTGACTCGAGAAGAACAGCATAAATTCAAAATCCAAGCAAGCATTGTGAAAATATTAACTAATTATTTAGAACTAAATGTTTTAAGTTGCTCCTTTTATTTTATACCTAACCTGACTGATTGAACCTTCAAAACGTTTACTAACAGTAGTACGTAAGTTAGTATTTTGTCTTATTTTCTCCATTTTTAAAAATTTCAATCACTTAGAGTAGCATAAAAAACATTCTGTTTGCATAGAAATTCCATAATAAACATATAAGTAAAATTGTGTTTAAATCTTCATGTTTGTTTGTTTTTCAAAAATTTAAAATTGACATGCATGATTTTTTAAAATCTTTAAATGCACTGTTCCTCAAAATTTTGGTCCCCCACCTCTGGTCTAAGTTTTTGACACTCCAGTCTCCTAATTTCTAAGCCACGCCAACATCAGAACATTTTGCTTAGACCGATTAAACGTGCATCGGCCCTTCTATATGTTTGGTCCTTAACGGTGTCTGGTTTTGAATCCACTAGTCAACAAAGCCAGCCATGAGTTTGTATCCATGACAACTGGGATTCATGGTTGCAAAATTAAAAAAAGATAAAAAAAGTGTTTTTATTAATTAATTTGTTACATCTAGATGGATTTCAAAGTCAAGGAAATTAAACACTTATAGCAAGCTATTTAATATCACATATTTTATGCCCTCAAGCCTGGTTTTAACTAAACAAAAAGATGTCTAGTAAGAGAAGAGTAGCTGATATTTGTTAAAAATGATATTAAAAATACAGTTGGAAAATGTCTTATTCTCATTATGCAATTCACGGAGTTTGATAAAATTTTATTTGTACCCAAATTAAAATTTGCAAATTTTCTTAGATTAATCGGAAAATGAAATTTTATTCTTTATAAATATTAAAACTTACCTCAGGTTATTAAAAAAAAATTAGGAGTTCCCTCAAATTCAAAACATAATGTTCACAAAGTTTTATAGAACATTATTAATATTCATATACATGAAATATAAACCAAACGGCTCGTTTCTTTACTGAAATTGAAACTTTTCTAAGGCTAAAATCAGTTATTAGTTAGAAATTTTACTTATTTGCAACATCAAGTTCATAATAATTAGTAGTAAAATAATTATTATTTCATAATAAATATCTCTAAGTTTATATGAAAAAAATGACCGGAACAGCCGACTGATAATGGTCAAGAATTAAAGAACGCCGTTGCTTCCGATGATCTGTTAGTTCGAGCACTGGTGCTTTCGAAGTCTCAAAATGTAAGGAAACTAATGCACCTTAAATCCATAGGTTATCTGAACTTCCCACTGAATGTAAAAAAAAAAAAATGGTGGTGCTTTGTGTTGCGACATTAACTAATAATTACTCAAAACAGTCAAAAAATTTTCTTCATGAGAATAGGCTTTGTCCAGCGAATAGCAAATTAAATATTAAAAAAAACATTTAGGAATATAATTTCTTTAGAAAAAGTAACCTGTTTCACAATTGTTTTGTTCCTATACTTGTATGTATAGGAATGATTTTTTTCTTTCCTTTTCTATATTTTTTGCATAAGACATTTCAAAGAATTATATGCGAAGTATCAAAATTGAAAGCCAAAAAAAAGGTTGTCAAACGATAAAAACGATTTTTGACTGAATCCATAATACGCTTTATTACATACTTAATTGAATAAAAATGGAAATTTTCATTTCTGATTTTCTTTTATTATAAAGAAAAATATCCTTTAGTCCTTAAATATAAATGCTCAAGACATTGTCAGAAAAAACTACTTCAATGCAGGAAAAAAATGTTTCATTTCAACAGCAATTACATGAAAGATAATCAGAAATACATGTCATATTATTTTTTTCAGCAAAATATTTAAGTGAATACGCTTTTGAAACTTTCTAAAATAAATACAAATATGCTCGAAAACCAACACATATTTCCCAACATCCTTAATTGCATGAGTATTAAAGAATCAACAAATTTTCATTCTTGTAACGTAATATAGCAAAACACAAGCTAGAAGGAAGGAAATAACATCCATTAACATTCCATTAATCGATAGATGTCGTAAATGAGAGTAACAATATTTATTCTGTGTATTAGAAATATTACTCACGATATTTTTTAAAATTATTTTTAGACATCTCTATCTTTAAAATCTAAACATTTATTATAATAAGATAGGTTTTCTTCAATATTTCTGTGGTAAATAAAATTTCAACATGTATGTGAAATGAATTGTTAAGAATTCATCTACTTCTCCATTCATTTGTGAATTCTTTCTATCTATAATGAATCTCTGGGGGTAGCCAAGAAGTTGCTAATCAAGATTAAAAAAGGATACCTGAACGTCAGCTGGTAATGTTTATGTATTACTTTTTGATTTGCATCAGTTGTGTAGGTCAGTGCTTCTCAAACTTTCAATATTCGTGACCCAATTTTCAATCATAATTATATCGCGCCCCTTCAATACAATATCAATGAATTGAATTTAATAATACTATTCTTTGACGCAAGCTCAATAAGACTTTACCCAAACCCCGGTGTTTGTAAACGTCCGTTTAGCCAAAGCATTATTTTTCTAAACGCATATATAAGTCTTTCCGAAGTACGATCTTTTCTGAGCACTGTTATCTATAAAATAACACCAATGGCTTTGAAATGCAATAAAAGGACTTGGAGTGTCATTGCGACATATTAAGTATTTCAAAGGATTTGCTTATTTATTCCTTTTCTTCGCCCCTCCGAAAATAGAGCATCTCATACACGCATCTAGAAGGAAACAGATGACATTAGGAAACTAATGCATAATTTTTAATCGGCAGTTTAGTGATTAATCATAAACTGTGCAAAATAATCAAGATAAGATATAAGTGATAATTATCAGGCTTGTTCTTAACTAAGTATTGTTAAATTAATTATAAAATACATTGTGCATTACTGATACGTTTTATCATATAGTGTAAATGTAATTTTTTTTATTATGTCAGAATGCATTTTGTTTCTTTACTTTCAGTAAATCAATGATTTCTTTAAATATTATTTTGTTTTCGACTTTTCCATTTGCTCACGCCTCCTCGTAGTGTCATCACGCTTCCCTAGGGGTGTGCTCCCTACAGATTGGGAACCCTGGTGTTGTGTTAGCCTGAAAAAGATAAATAATACGTTGGCAATTGAGCGTATTTTGAGCCAAATGCTGTTTAAATTTTCTCCAAAAGTTCAATGTTATAATTACTAAGTATGCAAAGCCGAAATAGATGCACATAATTCCATAGGAATCACACAGACAAAAGAAGAAGCATGAAACTAAAACATTTTCATGCAAATAAATATCTGACTTTTTGTTTTTAATGAAAAGTTTTACTTTTCTGCGACATTCCACAATGAAGTGTTTTGTATTCAACTGCCGAGACTGCATTAAACATAGTAAAAAACATTTATTTCCACTTATTTGAAAGTCATATACATTATATTTCAGGTCCCTCAATTTCTTGACTTGCATATAAATTTCAAATCCTCACTTTGTGTGATTTTGAGAAAAAGCACACATTATGAAAAATAAACTCCTGTAAATAATTGTTTATTTTCTGACTAATTTAATTAATGATTATTTGTTAGTGGTCAAAAATAAAAACCATAAATTTGCTGAGTTTTACTTTAAAATATTCTCAGTCAAAGATATTCAGCAAATTCCTCATCTTTTTCTCCTTCCATTTGGAAAGCTCTTACACATTTCCCCACTAGCAATATGAATAAGATTTATTACTAAACAAAAATTTGATATAAAAATTCATTAAAAATTTAATAGGTATTGCTTTTTTATTATTATATTTAATAAGTATTGATTACAGTAATGTATTTTGAGGTTTACTCATTGTGCAACAAACCACTTAAAAACAATATAAAGAGTAAAACGATATCAGGTTACTTCACCTTAATATAACCCCAGGGTTGCTAGAGTTGCTAGCTATAATAATGCATAAAACTAAAATTTTAAGGCGAATAATTTTTCAATTATGTATAGTTAATATTCTAATTCTACTGGAAAATTAACATTGCTCAGTACAGGTAAAAATGAGGCGCTTTTAACCTTTCCTGTTGATAAACCATTGATTTTTAGCTACACAACCGAAAATACTTATCCTGTAAGTTAAGTAGTAATTAGTGTCGTCTGAAGTTTATGTCTTTGAATACATATACTGCTGGTCGATAAAACAGCATTACCATTAAAGAAGGTTTATACTAGAAGTCGGCAACCTATGGCACGCGTGCCAGATGTGGCACGCGGAAGCAATTTCCAGTGGCACGCCACCACTCTACAAATTATAAGATATATACTATATATAAAGCTAAGTCGTTCTGTCTCTCTTTCATCCCTCGTACATTTTTATATAAAGGTTATTTTTCATTTTCGATTTTTTGCCATAAAACGATTCTGCTGAATCAGCTTGCTTGTAGTTGTATGCTTTATGTAAAAGAAAACATCTTTTGTGTTTAAATGTGACTCACTATTAGCATTAAATATTCAACACAAATAAAAATTATTGAGTAATTTTTGCAAAATTGAGAATCATTCATCACGGCTCTGTAAATAAAAAATGTAAGTAGTTTGTCTTTTACCCACCAAAAGTTTGGGCATCGAAGGAAAAAGAAAAAAAAAATGTCTTAGGTATAAATCAAACTTCTGCTTAACAGACGTTTTCCATCGGAAATATATTAAACAAAAATATTATTCCATCAGCATATTTAACTTGGATTGGAAATAAATTCGGTGAAAAGAAAACACACAATGATGTGGGTTAATTAGGCAAGTGAATCAGATTTCATAACAAAGGTCCTTTTAACTAAATATTAAGAGAAAATGTAGTTTTCTGAGTGTTGTGCCAAAGAAGTCATAATTTT
>BMAO01002924.1:0-20199 GCA_019973975.1 Trichonephila clavata
GGCTACCCCAAATATTGATTTCGGACACTTAATATTTTTTTTTGCTTTGAAAATTTCGTCATTTATTTGTACTAATACATTTCGTTTGTGCATTAAATTTCATTTAATTCTGATGATTCCTTCAAGGTGTTGCATTTTTACAAACAGAATTATATATAAGCCATTTTTTCCCTTTTAGTATTGAAGTGGTGCGCATCCGGAGGACAAAGCCCGTGACCTTCAGTTCCATAAGCAAGTTACATACCACTATCAATTCACTCCAGAGTCGGTTATTGGCTTATATAGATGATACAGCTATAGAATTTTCTCTCTTAGTATACTAGTATTTGTATATAAGTGCTTTTTCAGTCATATCCTTTCTTTTATTTGCTTTCTTAAAAGGAGTTTCCTATGAATTCATCAACTTAAAGAAGAAAATTCAAGGCAAATTTCGAAGTGAAATTTTTATTTTATTGATCTTTTGGAAGAAAACTATTCCCATCCTCCTTCCTCTTTTCTTTTCTAAGCAGACGGCTGTGTTTTGAATAGATGCCAATTAATGTCCTACCTTATACCACAGCTGAATCACGTTAAATCAAACAACACTTTTCAAGTATGTTCATCTCTATAAGGCTTCTTAATTGAAAAACACATTTATAATTAAAAAAACATTTATGTACATATAATTTTAATAATCTGGATACTGACGTATTATCGCAACAATCGCAAACTATATTAATAACTCGCCAAGTTTGTAACCCCGATTTCCTATGAGTCGCACACGCTGAATTGGCTACCATGTGCTTAGTTCTTTATAATGTCGTCAATAATTTGCGATAATCTATACGTATAAGTAGCTTAACCTCTACTAAAAAGACAGAAAGGACTTGAACATAAAAGATAAGAGTAATTAACGTATTATCGCTACTTATTGGCGACATTATATGGAACGAAACACATAATTGCAAATTCAATGCATACGACACATGCGATATTGGAGTTGTAAACTTGGAGCGTTATCTTGAACGTTGGCAATTTTTGCGATAATACTTGAGTACCAATAAGAGAATCAAACAGATATTTTAAACATACAAATATGGATGCTGCATTTTTATAAGCAATGCCGACTGAGGACAGCTTTTAATTGGTACTTTTCTATTTGATCGGCACAAACCTCGCAATCAGACTTTATTGTCGACAATATACATAAAAACATGCTATATATAATAAATATTAGTTCTACAAAATTTTAGTACCTACGTATTATCTTGGAAAAAAGCACCTGGTGTTACTTACGTATTATTGGAACCTATTGGCGACGTTATCTGAAACGAAGCACCTGGTGTTACTTACGTATTATCGGAACCTATTGATGACTTTATCTGAAACGAAGCACTTAGTTCCCAATTAAGCTCGTACGACACATATAAAAACGGCGTTGCCAACTTAGCGAGTTATTAATAGAGCTGGCGATTATTGTGGTAATATGTAAATCCCCACCTGGTTGCCAATTGAAACGTACGACACATAAGAAATTAGAGTTGCCAACTTGACGAGTTATTAATAGAGGTGGCGATTGCTGCGATAATACGCAAGTACCAATTTTTTTTACTTCGATTACAATACCATTTACAGTTTTTCATTCACTTCAAACTAAAATATTCTATTTGGCACCGATTGTATAATTTTTGGCTATTTTATTGTTTGCCAGCAAAATGGAAAAGTATCCTTTAATTTTATATAAAAGTGCTATGTAACTATTTATATGGGCCTAGTCAATCTTGTCCCTTTTTGCTTATAAAACTGAATGATGTCCTATTGAGAAAAATAATGCATAGAAGCTTTAAATCCATTATAAGAAAAAGATAACGTACATAAGGGGCATTCAAAAATGCTTCAATCATAGTTACAGGTTTTGCGAGAAGTAGAGCAACAAAGGCTATTATCTCCACTTCGGTCACGATTAATCAGTGAACAATAAACAAGTTATTTCTAGATTCAGGATCAAACTCCAGTTCCTATACCTTGCGCCCATTCCAAAATTCATTCCCTCCACAAAGCTAAAATGAATTTGGCTTTTCAAAAACCTCCTGCTCACCACTGGTACGCAGCTAAAAGTCTTAGTCAATCTCTACTATGAAGGAGATCCAGGGCTCTTTAGACAGCCTTGGCGTGCTTTAGAAGCGGTCATCTACGTGGTATGACCTTTGTGGGGGTAATGTCTTTCTTTACCTGTCTCTGCTCTATCCCTGCTCATCTTCAGAACTGCTGGGGCATTTCCCTAAGACAGTTGTTTGAAGAACAAGACCTGGTTTGTGACATTCTTATGCGGAAAGGTCAAATTGACTTGATGCAGGCTTTCCTGCTCCATGGGGATTTGAAACAATAACAACAGGATCAAAAAGCATATTCAAATCTGTAATATTACTGGCCGAGTTGTAGCATTTTCAATAAGTATAAAATTATCTGTACAAAAATAATCATAAACAAAGTAAATTATGTTAAATACTAAAATTATTGGATTACCACTAAGAATATTTTTGTCTACAATATAATAGTAAGGATAAAAATAAAATTAGTGGAATATATTATTTTTAAAAGCTATTTAAAGAATTTATGTTATCGATAATTTGAATATGTAGGTAATTAAAGGTAGATATTTGGAAATATGAATATCTACTATGCATTCTTTAATAATATAGCAATCTGTTAGTCTACTAAAAAAGAGATTAATATATACTTAATTTAGAATTTTCTTATCCATATAACTATGAATAAAATTTTTTGGATACTTTTATCAACGCAGTATTTAATAAAATTTCTAATTAATTTATTTTATCTTAGTTTTTTTAAACTCGAAATTCGTTATGCTGTGTGTAATTTATAATAATAATTATGAATACTGATATATATTTGTATTACTTTCCCAGTGAAGTACTTTAGTAATGTGGAAGTTTAATTAATCCCTTTTATCATAAATTTTAGTAATAATTAGTTATAATTATATTTCAATGTCTAGAAATTTTGCTTAAAATTCTTTACAATATTAGTGTGCATTAAAGATGCTACACATCTTATATATAAATTATGTGTTCCATAAGACACAGATTTTAGATAAAGCTATTAAATAGCAGTTAAATCTGGTGAATATATTACAATAATTTCTGAAATTATTTGGATTTGTTCAAAATATTTTAAGATTAACTTTTGGGGATAAAAAATCTCTTTTGCGTAACCCATAACAGCACTTCGCACAATGTGTTTGAGGACTCATATATAAGTATAGCTTTAATTTTTTATATTCCTTAATAAATCTCACACATAAGTGATCATTCTTTCAAAAAAATTTAAGAATGCATTAGTAAATGATGACTTTATTTACTTGAATAAAGCAATTCTTTTTTCCATTGAATTGGAAAATGTGTAAAATGTTTTGGTATTATAAGTAAAAGAAATTACTTAATTTAAATATTATTACTAACATTATACAATTTTAACTAAAACTGGAGAAAAAATTACGAAAATCCAATGAATTTGTATCTTGCATACAATTGAAGGAAAAATTTATAAAAAGGCAAAATATAAAATATAAAGACATGAAAACTTGCTCTTTATAAGAAAATGAACTTAACTTTATCAACAATTCGCGTAACTGAAAAATTTGTGAAACATTTCGATGATGTAGTATATTTTTACTTTATAACGCTCTTATTTTAATAAAAAAATTAATTTTATAAATGTAGTAGTTGGTATTCCCGTTTTTCGCACGGTTGACTTGAAAAATTAAACAATACAGTTTGTAGAAGTTTTTAATGAGTTAATTTTACGTGTATGAAAATTAAACAAAACAAAAAAAAGCTTTTTGCATATCTTAGCTGAAGAAAAAAATTTTCTCCTTAATTTAAAGTCTGATGGTCTAACAGTTGATAAAAAGGATTTTTTTAAAATTTATAACGCCCCGTAACTCTCTACCTGGTCGATTTTAGAAAATATCTTCCTAAGCTAATCTCTGCTCAGCAAAAGTGACACATTGTTACAAATTCTGTGTAATGAACGCTTGAAATAGTGTCAATAATCTATATCTGGATGTGTAATACGTTAATATTAATTTCTTTTGTAATTATTTTATGTTAAAATTATAATATTCTAAGGCGCGCCGTTCCTTACATTTTTATGGCGATTAAATGGAAACATAGCCAAATGTTGGTGATAGAGCCAAGTTGGCATCATTTTTGGTGACCACGTTGGCAACTTGGCGCTTGATCGAACGATTCCAAAGTTGCTTTGCTATAGCGCCATCTGGTGGGGAGCTGCTACAAAGAGAAGAGCCAAAAACCTTCTCCACAAAAAATACATATACATGCTAATTTTCATAGGTATCAGTTGAACGGTGTTGGAGTGAAGCGATTTCATATACAAACATCCGTTTTTATGTACATAGATTCTTTGTAAAACTATATTTGTAAACCTATATTTACCTATATACTCTCTGCAAATTTATTTACATTATATACTGCGCAAAACAAACCATCTTTCTTTTTCTTTCACTATTTAATTTCCACATTGAACTGCTTATAAAAAAAATAAAAGTTTAAAAATAAAAAAAATCCAAATTCTTTTTTGATAAATGGTGGCGGTAAAAGGGATATACTCACACAACATCATTCATTCTCTGAACAAAAAAGTCAAAAAATGAGACTTGTTTTAAAAAAACGAACAAATTACCGGGGCATGAGACTTAAAATCTCTTGCTTGTCTCTTTTCGTCTTTCCTCCTTTTTTCAATTGGGTTCATCTTGCTAGCTTCTTCAGACTGAAACAGTTAATCATTTCCTTTCACTTCAAAGATTGAGAAAAAAAATTTTAATGAAATTTTCTGCTTCGAACTCGAAAGCATTTCTTTTGCTCTCTTCCCTTCGTTTTATTTCGTTTTTCAATGTAATGAAGCAAATTTTCTTTTGTCGATTTCTAAAAAAAAAGTAAGAAAAAAATCTTTTTTCGCACTTGTTTTCGAAGCCTTTTTTGCGTATTTGCGTAATTCAATTGCACGATATAACATTTATACATGTAGACTAAACTAAAAGTCTTATTAGATCCTAGAAGAGAGGGGGAGTTGGAAATCAGTGTACTCACACACACACACACACACACAGAATAAAAAAAAAATAAGCTCTCTCTCTTTCATTTATAGTATTCTTGACTTCATACTAAATAATTTATTCGCTTGTAAATAATTTTTGTTTCTCGCTTGTAAATAATTATTACTCTGAGATCTTATGATTAAAATGTTATTAAGATAACTTTTTTCATTAAATTTTAAAAAATTGTAAAAAGTAAACGAAAAAAAAATTTTTAATTATTTTTTAAGAATATAAGTTTTTATATACATTTTATACGTAAATTGAAATTATGTAAAATATTACATAAAAATTAACCTGTTTGAAAGCTTCCAGTGAAATTATCATAAAATGTATTAGTACTGAGAAAATTTTGATTATAAGTACGGTTATGGTAAAATTATTTTAAATTTTCATATGACTTAGAATTATATAACAGCATTTAATTTTAATCAATACACATTCCCCTAATTTTATAAATTATTTTCTTTTTACTGCAGCTTGGTTTTACAAAACTGCAATTTTATCCTAAGCTTTACAACTGATTGTTTATTAAGAAATATTCTTTGTATTTCTTACAGTATATATTCAATTTTTGTCATAAAAATTGTAAGTTTTTTCATATAAATGGTATAACAATATTACTAATATACATTATCAAGTTTTATGACAGAAATCAACGATCGTTGAATTTTAAAGAGTGAAGTAATATTTAATAATATTTCAATTTTTTTTATTTTTAAATATCTAATTGAACAAACTCTTCCTGTAAAAGTTGTCTGCTACATACACTCCCAAGCTGCAATTTTAGCTTTTCCCAGTAATACACCAACTTACAGCCTTAACACAATTCAGTGCCGAACTAAAATTGCGGAACTAAGGACATATGACTGGAGTGTGGCCTTACAGTGGGTCCCAAGTCATGTTGAAATCTCCGGTAATGAGACAGCCGACCAAAAGGTCAAGCAGGAAGTCGAGTCGCCTCACACGGAATTCCCTCTGACCTTCAGAAGAGTAAAGAGCGTTATTTCCACATATATTGACAAATATACTGCTGTGACCCAAAACACCAAGAACCTTGAAAAGCCATGGGAAATTCTGGCCACTGTAGATGCAATCCTGAGGCACCTGGAGAGAGCTGAAGTTATTGCCCTCTTTTGCCTAACCACCGAACATGACTTTTTGAGAGTATACCTCCACTGACTTGGCCTGGCTGCTGACGAGGACTACCCGCTCTGAGGTCATGTCATGATGGATGGCGACCACCTGCTCCAATGCACTAGACACGATGAATACCCGGCTGACAACATCGTCAGTCGGTACTGGGAGGCTCAGCGTCAAATGGTCAAGAAGCTAAGCAAAGGGTGTTAGGTAAATAAATAATAAAATTAAATTAAAGTATTTTTAAATTAAGATATATATATATAATTCATTTCATTTCTAAAAACTAATTTCGATCATCATGTGTTCATACTGCCAAGCAAGGAACAGGGGGGTTTGGTGTCCAATGGTCAAGAAGCCAAGCACGGGAGTTGGGTAAATAAATAAAATAACAAATTCTCTTATTGTTATAAATATTTTAATTTCTTTTGAAATATTGCAGTATGAAAAAAATTCTGAAGAAATAAATTCATTATCTTCTCATTTGTATAGTATCAAATTTGTAAATTAAATATATTTGTATATTACATTATGTGTATACTATGAAAGATGTGAAGAATCGTAGTAAACTAGGACAAATAGGAGAAAGATTTAGAGTAAATTTTAAGCAAAAATATTCTTTCGAGTTCTGATCAGCAGAGCACTAGTTCTCTTTACTCCATAACCTTTATTATCCATCTATTCTAAATCTTAAGAGGCCTTTTTTGTAAAAATCTACATCCAGCTAGCATTGGAATTTCAAGATCTCGATACATTCAATATACATCAGCACCCATTATGCGGTACGATCAATGTTGTTTGGATTTTCGCTACTGAGTCTAGAATATATTAGTTATGCTACTCTTAGTATAAAAGATCATTTTTGATGTCAGAAGATGATCATTTCACAATAAATCCAAATAATTAAGAAATTTTAATCTCGATAAATTATAATTTCCTTTGCATTAAGGAACAAATTTAATTTCAGCTGATATGAAAATTATATAATACCCCGAGCTTATATTTTTACTTCACATCGCATGCTGTAATGCACGTATTTGATACAAAAAGAGTAAAAAGCATTTGAATTATACAAACTGGTTTAACCATAAGTTCGGAAGCTGTTTAAAAAACATTGCAATACATTTATTGTTTCCCTATAGTACGTTATTCAATAACTTGGAGCTTAATATCCATCTAACGATTTGCAATCATGTCTCAAAAGAATAAATGTGTGCCGAAACACTATTACTCAAGTCTGAAAAGAAGTTCTCATCAATTTCAAAACCTTGTGAGACTGACTAGTAACAGGAAGTCGAGAAGACAAAGACAACTATTACGGAAGTCGTTTAAAAGATTTGTTTTGAAAGTGAAAGGCCTTGTGGCACCTAAAATGAAGCTGGGGTCATTAACTCTCACAGAACTAGATGATTTTATTGCACATATGATAAGTTTACTTGAAACAGAGCTTGGCAGATTATATCGATCAAATCCGAAGAAAACATTAAGTCTACGACAAGTAGAAAGTGCCGTTAAAGCATGTTTGCCTACCTTTTTAGCTGATTCATCAGTTGAATTTGGCAGATTGGCTGTTTCATCCTATTCCGAACGGATTTTCAGATAAAATAGAAGATAATTATTTTTAATCAGTAGAAAACTGTATAATAGAAAAGTTGTTAGTTTAAAATAAAATATTGAGAATCAGTTTCAAGAATATTTTTTTGTACTTATAAGTTACTGATTTAAGCTAAAGTGTAAAATAGATACCCCTTGGATTTGGTGATGTTTTTTAAGATTTCAGAATAAATTCAGCTCTTATTTGCTTCGGCTGCACTTCTTCATTCTCGGAATACCTATCGCTACATATAGGTAGTTCAGCGACTGATTCTGGTCTCCAAAAAATTGGCTTCGCCAAGCTGTCTATTCTACACTTTAACCACTAATTTGATTTAGTCACGCTACGGATTTGGCCACCAAATAGTTGTAAAATGTTGCCAAGTTTTAGGGGAATAATACTTTACTCGCTACTAAATATCTATTTGGAATGGTTTCAGAATTCCTCCAAAAATGAGTAACATACTGATAGCTCTATTTCCTATGATATTTATGATACGTATGCTTATTTATTGTGCAATTTCATGTTTATAGTATATTATTTGATGAATCACTCAAATCTTAGTTTAGTTCACACTTCTGACAAAAGCAAAAAACAAATTGCGCCAACTCATTTTTCTGTAATGGACTTCTATTCAACATGTTGATAGAAACCAGTCCAGTTAGAGATGACGTATGGACTAAAATAGGATTTAGGGAGCCAAAACGTTCTTAACCTTCAAAAAATTGATTTTTCAATTTTCATCTTTAAAAAAAGTAAATTTAATCCTACTTCCAAAAACATATAACATGTATTGCTTAATATCCGAGTATAATTTCAGTTTTAAAATGTAAACACACACAACAGCTATTGCGGTAGCAACAAAAAATGTCTTGTATCTCGAAAAAAGTACATCTACAAACATTCCAAACCAAAAACAGTTCTTGTTAAGACTAAAAACATAATTAAAACCATATACATAATTTTTAAAGTATATTTTTAGAGAATTAACAGCAAAACAACTTTTACTAAAATGTTTGCTTGATTTACCCAGAACCCAAATTAAAGCTTCAATAACTGTGTATGGAATCATGTTCCAAGAAAAACATTTGTGAACAAAAAAAAATTTTCAAATTGGTGCAATGGACGTAGTGATATGTTTTATTGCAAGAACAAAAGTATTAAGGGGATCAATAAACACTTGGGAAGGCTTTTGAAAAATTGACAAAGTTAGAATTTTGAAAGCCAGCAAAGAAGACAGAAGACTATTAAAAGGCAAAATAAAAGGAAGAACGATGTGGTAGAAGTGTCCGTGTAAGATGAATACAAATCTGGAATGTTTTAAATATCAAATTTTATAGTAAGATGTACCGTTTTATTTATTTTTTTTTTCATATTACACAAAATGGGTTTTTCTAGTTTTTAGGTACACTCGTAGAAGATTCTATAAATTATAATTTAGTGAAACTTAGTATGAGCTTTTGTGCAGAAATAATACATTTAATGCTACTAATTTAGTTCCTTAAGTGTTAGTATTTTAATTTTTTCTGCTAGTTTTTTTTTAAAAAAAGTACAATTTTTATCAAAATTTCGAAAAGTCCAGATTCAAATGTTTTTTTTTTAAACTTTCTAAGAAATAAAAAATATAAAAAATCTAGAGCATTTAAATAAAGGTGCAATTTTGCAACTAAAAAAGAATGTTTCGTGGTTCTGTACGTTATAAAAGAAAAGATACTGAGAGGTACCTATAATCACCATGTATACAAAAGCTCATTTTGGAGTGTACTTTTTCAAATCCTTATATTTCTAAAAATATTGTACACATTTAAAAATTTTATTTTACAGTATATTAAGAAAAGTATATAGACTGTGTGACACAAAATTATTATTTACGGAATCTTTTAGTTTTTGAAAATAATGTTCTTTTAAATATCGGAATTTTGCTTGTTTTACGTTGTCGAGAACGTCCCGGCTTTCTTAACCTCAATTCCTGTTGGAGTCAGGCCCCCGTACATGAGTAGCATCAATCAAACAGCCAAGCAGAAGAGACAAGCAGTAAGCGAGATGAAACGCGCGACTCTTGCTTGGTTTCGCAGGCGACATACTCAAGCTCAACGGCATGTGGCAGGTCATAAAGTTTACCCTCCTTGTCCGAATTGCAACGTGATCCAAGCGGAATTGCAACGCGCCTACTTCTTGGCTTGTATTGGCTGCCATAAGAGTCAGTTGGTCTCAAACCCTGCTACAGTTCTTCATTGTTTAAAAATACACGGGATCATGAACTTGATCTAGATGCTTCTTTGGATCAAGTGGGATAAGAAATAACTACAACAGGATATAACCGACGAATCCATTTGTCAATTGATGCGTTCGTTTATACATTATAAACGAAAGTCAGTTGTTTGATTTATTTATTCTGAAAAAGAAAATGTGTTTGATTTAAATTAACGCACATGGCTAATGCTTAAAAGAAATTAATTTTATTAAAAAGGAACAAAACTCAAATTTATAACTTTATGGGACAAAATCTTGGTTTACACTTTGGCGATAAAGAAAAATAACGCAAAATTGCACAACATTCCCTTTTTCCACATTAAATGTCTGTCAATATAACGATAATTCGCCAAGTTGGTGCTAAATGAAGATGTGCAACTCATAAATAGGTTCCAAAACACTTTTATCATTTAGACATCGTAAAAATGTAAATTAAGAATACTAAATTCTTCTAAACAAATTTTGGTACTTCTGTATTATGCCATCGACAATTTCATCAAACCATAAATCATCACCAAATACTGCGATATGCAGCTAATAGAGAAAAATTATTTATGTGCGCGCTTCAAAGTGACGCAGCATTAGGAGGCAGCTTTTCAATTGGTGGTCGTAATTTAATTGGTGAAATAGTCGATCATAAAAGCCATCATTAAGAGCCCAAATTTTGATTTTTGTTAAACTAATTCCTAGTGAGTCTGCAATTTTATAGAAAATTTCAGAACAATTTTCTTTTTAATTTCAATCTAGTGGTGAAAATGCGGTTTTACTTTCTTTTTAGCATTATTTTCAAAATTAAAAAATTGGCGCGTTTTCATTGGTTTTCTCCGAAAGTAAATTAACGTTAGACATTTCGCATAACAAAAAAAAAAAAAATTTAATGGAGAGTTTAGTTAGCGATTTGGCTGGTAAAGATTTGACGATTTATCACCTGCAATAATTGCGTCATCATGGGTTCGGCTGAACTGCATTCATCCCAATCTTGTTTCAAATGCTTAACTTTTCATGTAAGGCTTATGCTTAAGTTGAATCTTATATTAACCCTCATTCTTACTTACCAACACCTTGTCGAAATAAATTTTCAATTGTAATTACTACGTATCAAGAATAGATTAAAATGGTGTAAGCCAGCGATACTCAACCTGCGGCCTTTAAAATCTTATTTTACTGGTTATGATATGAAACCGTTTAAAGAAGCAGAAATTGTAAAAAAATAAGTCTTAAAAGCTTCTAATTTAGAAAATTAGGGAATAGATTAAGATAGTGTAAGCCAGTGATACTCAACCTGCGACCGCGGCCTTTTTAAGTGGCCCGGTTATGACCCATTGCTCTGAGAAATTCATTTTTTTTATGAAAATTTGGTGGGGAATTCTTTGTTAAAAAATCAAATATATCAATTTTGCTTTTTCCTGCCGGTGTCGTATGGGTATGAATTGATATTTGTTTTTCCTCATTAGTGATAATAGACAGCAGTGGAGTAGCGACCATTTTAAGAGTGGAACTGATTTTTAATTATCTTTCATAATTTGCAAGTGAAAAATATTCGAAAAAAAAATGGATTGTTTCGAGACTATTGTGAAATTGACTATTTTGTATTGAAAAACAAGCATGGTTCAGTAATTGTTTGATTTACCACGAAATTGTATTTAAAAAATACCAATAAACAGGAATCGCTCAATGAAACATTCTTCTTTCAAGCAATGATAAATAGGCTTTCTTGACTAATCTTAACAACAGCAAAAAATGTTTTCTCAGGTGTAATGCCACAGCGATAAGAAAGGCACCCTATGAAATTTGTTATATTACTGGTTATGATATGAAACCGTTTAATGATGCTTAAAAGTGAATCTTAAAAGCTTCTAATTTAGAAAAATTCAGTGACAAAAATAAAATAAAAATATAATAATTAAAAAAAGCAAAATACGAGTTTTAATATTTGATAAATTTCCACATTTTAAATTTTCTATGTTATCTTGATCTTAAAGCATTTCTCCCCCCCCCGCTCCATTAATGCTCATGTTACGGTGAAATAGCCATCATATGTATGCGGCCTGGCTGAAAAAAGGTTGGGTACCCCTGGTGTAAGCTGACTGAGACAGCCTTGATCGGTAACCAGCTCTAGGGCTTGAAAAGAAGAATGACAGTGTTCGAATTTGAGAGTTGTACACAAAAAATAACGCTATTGCAGTGGGATGAGGATTAAAATAAGATTTCAACGGGTGCATACATATACGAATGATAAAGTTTTTCGAATGCAAATGTTCAGAATATGAATATTTCAAAATGCAAATGTCATAAATTTTTCAAAAAAATATTCTACATATCTTTGAAATTTGATTATATTTATTTATAGACATTTAAAAAAAATTGCTTTATAGTTAACGCTATTCTGAAATTGTTTATTTCAATGGGATTTTTTTTAGAAACTGCAAAGACCTGCTTGGAGTAAGTAGTTTTTGATTAAAAAGGCCCACCTAGTACTAAAATAACGGGTTTAAAAAATGTTCAGAATATGAATATTTCAAAATGCAAATGTTCAGAATACGAATATTTCTCAAAATTCAAGTGTCATAAATTTTTCAAAAAAATATTCTACATATCTTTGAAATTTGATTATATTTATTTATAGACATTTTAAAAAAAATGCTTTATAGTTAACGCTATTCTGAAATTGTTTATTTCAATGGTGATTTTTTTTAGAAACTGCCAAAGACCTGCTTGGTGGTGTAAGTAGTTTTCGATTAAAAAGGCCCACCTAGTACTAAAATAACGGATTTAAAAAATGATCGATACTTGATGAATCAGGTGAAGGCGTTGAAAATTTAATCATTTGAAAGAAATTTTAAATGTACTTATGTTTCCATAGGCAAGGCGCCGAAAAGTATACGTACTAAAAGTACTAATAGCATTACCTATTCATTCATTTGCATTTTTTTTTATTCGAAACATTTATAAATCACAGTGCACCACAAAGTATCACACGGGTGTTTACAGAAGTAAGCACACATCACAAAGGAAGAAGGAATTTAAAGTCAAGAAGGATTACAATACAAACACTTTCACGCATTCTCCGGGATTTGAGCCCAGGCCCTACGGCAAAGCAGTCAGCGTCACTAACCACAATACCGGATGAACGGCATTTATTTGCATTTGGATACATTCAAGAGATCAGACGAAATAGTTAAAACCGAAGAAGTGAAATCAAGTCAGAAATTTTTTTTCTAGAAGTCACAAAGTGTAAAATAGCGAAAAAAATTCTTTATGAAAAAGAAAAGTATTTCCAATATGCCATTTAAGGGGGCTTATAAAGATATTTTTTAAAATTCCTGTATAAAAACAAAAAATTTTTAAGACACTCCGACTTTTACATAAATCAGATCAAACAAAGTTTACTCTTCCATACAATAATACAGATATATATATATAATAGTTATACCATTTTTATTTTTAGATACTTTCGATCGTAATTGCCAGATAGTGAAGTAAAATTTTTCATTTCACTTTAACTTCGTTTTTATTCTTTCAATGAAGTTTAATTCCCTGTGCAATAAAGATTACAAAAATCCTCTTGGTATTCATTAAGAAAGTAGTTTGTTTCAGAACGTTTTAATAATGGTCTTAGATTAATTAAGAATTATTGGCAGATCCAATTTAAAGAGCGAATTCAATTCGTTTCATCCGCCAAAACTAATTTCATCCCATTTTAGATTGGTTAATTGAATTTCAAATGTTTTCAACTTGTCTTAAACATTTTAAAATAGTGCCTGTAAAAGCAAAGAAATATTCTGGAATTACAGAAATATTGCCTTTCGTACAAAAATAAACCGAATTTAAAGAGTTTCTAAGAAATGCAATTAACTGTTTGATTACCATACAAGAATACATTACTGCTCGTTTTATAGATTTCTAACTTCAACGAAAAGTATGTTAATTAAAATATCTATTCCTAAGGAAACGAAAGAGTACTTGGTTTACTTTACTGACAGCTTAGTACAAAATAATTAAATTTTAAGCTACTTTCATCATCAGACATATTAAATTCAAATGTAATGGACTGCAGTTTAATTTGCTAATTGTCTAATTTGTTTTGTAAATAAATTAAAGTTCTGTCTATTATGCCCCAGCTACAGGCGTGCATTGTGTATTGAATATTTTCATTATAATTTCATGGTTTTATAAGCAATGACTTTTACAGGCAACATGTTGCGTTAAACCAGTGATTAAGCAATAAAAGAAGCTGGGTATAAGTTGAAATTTTTTAGCTAATTAGTATTTTTTTAAATATCTCAATTCAAGAAAACTGTTCATGATAATTGTTTTAAATTTTTGATCGTAAAGACTAATATTTTTAAAAATGCAAGTATTTCCAAAAATTGAAACCAAAAAAATTAACAAATAATTATTTTGGTTTATTCTTTTAGATACATTCTTCATTTCAATAAATGCAACTGTCTACATTTGAGAAAAGCAAATACACGCTACATATGATTAACGTTTCATGAAATAGGTTCAAAAGGTTGAATTTTTAAGCTACTCTACTCTATCTTTTTTTCGTGGATGCAATTTCATATACAATATCTTCAATAATTATAAATGATTGAAATTTAATTCTTTATTTCCATAATTAACTCTTCAGTTGCTTCCAAAGGATAATAATCAGGTTTGGAATTAGTATGGTGGTGATGTCTCTGCTAGTGGCATACATAGGAATTTTTCAGGGAAAGAAAGGGGATCAAGAGTCGAAAGTTCTCCATTCTAGTATCATTATCCAATACATCCCAAGATATATTCTTTTGATTTTATAAATTGTCGGGAACAAAAAACAAAAAAACAGTGGGAATATAATCAATAGGATTATAATCAAGAATTATACATAGGATTACAATTAATCGAAAAAATCAAAGGTGAGGGAGGGGTTCTGGGTGCCCTTCCCCCTCATCTTTGTATGTGCTACTGTCTCTGGTTTATCTCGCTATACATTGTATAATTATTCCTTTACGGACTTAGCCTTCACGAAGTGATTAAAACATTGCAGTTCGCAATGAACAAATCTTATAAACATTGTATCCTTCATAGTTCGAAGACATACATGAATACAGTTCATTCAAAACTACTTGACATAAATTGTTCAAACTATCCAACTGTGCCAAAAAATTTTAAGCATCAGGCGTTTAAAGTATATAATAAAGACAGCATCTGCTGCTGAGTGTTATATTTTAAAACTGATTTTTTCAATTCCTACTATTAGTTCTCACTCTCTCTCTCTCTCTCTCTCTCTCTATGTATATATATATATATATATATATATATATATATATATATATATATATATATATATGTAGGAAAGGAGTGCAAGTTTTCTTTTACTTCTTTTGATTTTTATTGTAAGAGATGGCACCACTAATCGAAACCACGTGAGTTTTAGCTGCGCGATACGATGAGGTCATGTATTTATAAAGGGGCAGAAAAGAAAAACTGAGAGTTGCACCAAAGCTTGAACGAAGCAGGTCAGAGGAAATCGGTCTCTCCGTTGTTTTGAAAAAGAGTACGTGTTTTCGGAATTAGTATGGTGCTATCTCGAATTATTTAAAACCCCTTGTAAATAGTAAATGTTTTAGTTGTGTTATTAATAAATTAAGTTATTTTAACTCTGCGGGCTTATTTTAACATTAAATCGAACCTTCCCCTAGACGCCATCACACAAATTGGGGGTTCGACCAAAAATTTTTAAACTATTCAATGTTTTATCTAAGAGCATTTTTTTAAAAGTTTTACTTCCTCATCGATTTTTGATTTCCTGAGCGTACATAGACCTTGCCTTGCATCGAATAGAGACCCGGCGAAGCCTTCAGCTGGATAAGAAATTTTACTAGCGATACGGAAGTCTTACGAGCGATACGGAAATACTTCAGAAGAACAGTCAACAGGAAAAGGAGCCCATTGACTTGGTTAGAAAGACGGAATCTTGGCGAATTTCCACGTCAGCTACAGTCAAACCAAAACTGGAAGCCAGCGACTCAACGAGATACTGAACGAATTGAACGGGATTACCTGGATCATTGAGGTCAACACTGACGAGAGAACCTTTGGAACTGCATCGAACTGCGATTTATCAACACAAAACAGGATTTCCTGTGTCATTGAGTCAACGTAAAGTGTCTTCGAAATTACTTTGAATTGTGCTAGTATCCTTTTTTTTTGGTATTGTGTGGGTAATAGGCGAAAATTATATAAATGAATGATTTTGTGAGTATATTTCCTGTTCTGTGAATCTGAAATTGAATTTTGAAGTACTAGGTACTATTATTGGTTTAATTGCAGACATAGATATTTGATTGGATTAATAACTGAGTACTTTCCGTGTTTTTTCTTAGTAATCTATTTTTGATAAATGAGAGGAACGTGTTTTTTTTTTTTAATAAAAAATAAAAAATTGATATTAACTGTAATACTGTTGTGTTTTGTAAAAGGATTTAAGTTCCGGGAATTCTTTAAAAAAGTCCATTTTTGTCTATAATTGTTTATAATTGATAATTGCATCTTATTTAAATTATCTTTTGTTTCTGAATTGGTGAGTAAACTTTTCTCATTGTTTTGTCTCATTTAACTTGGGAAAAAATTTAAGTTGTTGTCTGGGTCACCATTCTGAGTATAAAAATGGCATTCTTACTCGCGAAAGGGAAAGAGGATTTGGTGTCACTCGCCGAGGATTTGGATCTTACTATCGAAGCAGGTATCACAAAATTGAAGTTAAAGGAGCTGATCGTAAAAAGCCCAGATTACCTTGAGGTTATGGTATGGATGTTAAGGTATGTGACTACCCTAAAATAGTGTGTTTGGTGAAATTTTTCAAATTTTTTTTATGTTTTTATATTATATTATTTTATATTATTTTTATATTTATTATTATATTTAAGATTCCAAAAATACTTTATTTTAGTTCCTACGATATATAGAAGAAAAGTTATAGCTTAATTAGTAAACCGGAAATGGAATTTTCAAAACCGGAAATGGGTATTTAAAGAGACATAAAATGTAAATAAATAGTTTGAACTCCTTTTTCGTGACTTTTAAGCAAGATAAACATTCTTTACTTATTGTAAACACAGATCAAGGTATCCTTTACTTATTTAATAATATTTTTTTTCCATCTGGCAACTGTTTTCTTTAATTCAAGCTTGTTTTATTGAATGGCAATACTATTATCGTCTATACTTTGTTTACATTGTTCATTCGAAAGCGTTCTTCTTTATTACTAATTATTTTTGATATTTTTACAATTTATTCATTTATTTTATTTAATTTTAACGCTTTATTTCATTGTGAATAATTTCAAAATGCCGAAGACTAGATCAAAAGTGACTAGAAAAAGAAGGTTTTATGAAAACAGATTTACCAAGTCCGCACCAAACAGTAACAAGGCGTCGTCTGCAAGTGAAGCAAAATTGAGCACTAATGACAGTTTTGATGTGCCTGAACCTATATTTCATGGTTCTACAGGTAATCGAATTATTGATTTCCAAGCTTTATTGGGAATTATTTCAATCCTGTGTTGTCCGGAATGCTATGCAACTGGATTGAAACTAACAGAAGATTCCAGGGAAGGACTTTGCTCTAACTTGTGTGTGTCTTGCAGTTGTGGATTCATGACTGGCTTTACTTCTACCCTTAAAGAAAATAAAAAAATTCACTCTCAATACTTTATTGGTATTTGGATTGAGATTGATTGGCAGAGGATTCACAGCTAGTAAGAAGTTGTTATGTACTTTAAATTTTCCCTGCATTTCTAAAAACACCTTCAGAGCTCATGAACTCAAACTGCTGGAAGCAGTACAGTTTTGTTCTGAAGAAAATATGAAAGCTGCATCAACAGAAGGGCGAAATTTTAAAAAAAAGTACAACTTGTGGTGTTTCAGTAGATGGCACATGGCAGCGGAGAGGCCATATGTCGCTTAATGGCTGCGTCTCAGCTATTTCCATTGATACTGGGAAAATTTTAGATTTGGAAGTAATGACTCAGTATTGCAAAATGTGTGAAATGAAAGTGAAATCTGAGCATGAATGCTCAAACTATAAAGGATCCTCAGGAAATATGGAAGCTGTTGGAGCTTTCAGAATTTTTGAAAGATCATTGATAAAACGAGACTTGCAGTACACCGAGTACTATGGTGATGGGGATTCCAAGGGCTTTTCACAAGTAAAGAATATATATGGGGAATAAAGTGTCTCAAAACTCGAATGTATAGGTCATATACAAAAAAGAGTAGGCTCACGTCTAAGGAAACTAAAAAAGAACACCAAAGGACTTGGTGGAAAGGGCAAACTAACTGATAAATTTATCGATAAACTGCAGAACTATTACGGGATTGCCATCCGTAGCAATGTTGGATGTCTCGAAAAAATGCAATCTGCTGTAATAGCTGTTTTCTTTCACTGCTGCTCTAGCAATCAAAATCCCATGCATGGGCAATGTCCTACAGGGAAAGACAGCTGGTGCAAGTATAAACGAGCATTATGCGATGAAAAAGTAACATAGACAAAACAACAGGCCTTCAAATTCAATTATTAAAGTGATAAAGCCACTTACTTAGCACTCTGTGATACAGATTTTGTAAAAAAATCCTCCATGGCATGACCCAAAATAATAATGAAAGTTTTAATAATGTATTGTATGGTCTATTTACCAAAGAAATTTTTGTTCACAAGAAAACTTTGTTTTTGGGTTCACACATTGCTGTCCTATTATATTAATTCAGGTTATTTAGGACTGTTGCATGGTATTTAATTATTTAGGTATGGTAATTGATCCAATGATACTTAAAAAACTACATGGGAATCGACACAGAACGTATTCAAAAATCAAAACGCCAGTCATTACCTCAACAAAACTCTCCAGAAAACAGCAAAGAGCCAAAAAAAAGTCAAAATAGCTAAAAAAGAGCTAAAGAAGGCTTAACCTATAAATATGGGGAGTTTTGAAAATGTTTTGTAAGTAGAAAAGTATTTTATTTTGTGTTAAAAATTTTTTAATGTGTTTTACGTAGAACTTTTTCAATATTTTTCTTCACGATAAAGTTCACTATACAAAATATTTTTAAGATAGTAAATTGAAATTTTCAGAACATGTTTTGTGTAGTTCTATCTGTGTTATGAATCAAAATCTAATGTCTGTATATATATATAAATATTTAATTGCTTTTTTATGAAAAAAGCATTAATTTTTTTTTTAAAATGAGTTTTTGCATACAATTTGGCGTATTTAAAAAACTTTTTCAAGTATTACAAATCTTTTGATACCTAACACAGATAAAGATGTTATTTATGTGCTGTATAAATATTATATGAATACACTTATTAGAATTTTGTGTAAAAGATTTGTCGTAACTGCAATTTTTCACCAAAATTTCGCTAAAAACGACAATTGTTATAGTGTATAAAATTCTCAGGAAAACAGCAAAAGGTTAAAAAAAATTCCAAATAAGTTTTACATGAAATTTAAAAGAGCTTGAGCTATAAATATGGTGAGTTTAAAAAATGTACAATCAGTAGAAAATTTTTCACATAGCATTAAAATCTTTAAATGCATTTTCTGAGAAACTATGTTTTTCAATTTTTTTTCTTCACGGTACGGTTGACTACAAGATTTCTTTTTAAGATATTGACTTGAAATTTTCAGAGAATCTTTTAATTTAGTTTATCTGTGTCTAGACTATAATCTAATACCTGTGCATATATTTATTTATTTATTGCACTTTTTGTGAGAAAATAACATTAGTTTTTTTGTAAAAAAAATGAGTTTTTGCATAAAAATTGAACATATTTCGAAAACTTTACAGAAGTATTATAAATTTCATAGTTATAATCAAGAAAATGATGTTATTTATGTACTGTATAAATATTATAGAATATATGTATCAGAATTTTAAACACAATCCTTTACCGTAATTGCAATTTTTCACTAAAATTTCACTCAAAATTCCCTATATTTCCAAAAATATTTATAACTTTGTAAAAACTGTGTTTGAATTCTTACTTTATGTCCCATTACAAATAAAAATATGTTTACATAAGTGAAATTTTACATATTTCAAAAAAAGGC
>BMAO01002925.1:0-21478 GCA_019973975.1 Trichonephila clavata
ATCTTTACAATACATTTTATCTAAAAGCAATTCAGCCATAACCATATTTTTTTTTAAAAAAAATATTTAACAATTACAAGTTTTTAAGATATGACAATCCATTAACACGTGTTAATGGTTTGTCTATTAAGATATTATTTTTTTTTTCAAATGAGCTGCAGTTATGCACACAAGCCTTTGCAGATACGGCAAGTTCCCCAAGTGTGAGAGCCATTTTTGTGGTGGCACCACCTTGTAGTGGCTCTCGCTACCAAATTTTGACGCTGGAATTAATACAAGCTCTCACGTTGGAGGACATATTTGTCGTAATTTAATCTTGACTAGAGAACCAGAGCCAAATAGATATTCAAGAGATCTTTTAACATGCCATGTAATCATATGACATGCGTCCCTACGATTTTTGCATCCAAAAAATCTATCGACTCCAGGAGGTATAGAATCTGCAACCTTGGGCTCTCAGGGTGAGCCCAAGGTGTTAAGGTGTTATTGTTGATAATAATTCTATATAATACGAACACAAGATAACCTCAATTTAGGACCAAGTTCTATTACGACAAAAAGGTTTAAAATACGATTTATATTTTTTCACATTATTTTCATTCAAAAAAATTATGAAAATATTATTAAAAACACAAAAGGTAAATTCTATCTATATATTTATAATTATTCCACCTAATGTAAAAATTACACAATTTACAATATATTGTACGTGTCCTGCCGATGTACCTATTTTTTTTTCTATTTACTGTTTTTTATTATTTATGTTTTGAGCTAGTAAAAATGAATAGGGGTTCTCAATCGAGGAAAAAATACATATGTATATGAACTTTTACATAACTTTGTAAATGCTTTATTTTTTTTCTATGACATGAATTTCCGAGTATATAAATACAATAATTTCCTATAGTTGTCAAACAGGAGTACAATACAGCCATAACGAACTCTTTATGTCATATATCAAATATTAGTGACTAGTGGTATATTAATGTTTTCTCTTTAGCACTGACCCTCTGGCACACACTTACCAAATATTGGGTCATAAACACTGGTACGGCGTAACTTTCTACAAACTACAAAATTAATACTCAAAAATTACTTGAAAGATCTCGGTAGAACTTACTGGTACGCGCCATTGACATAGTTTTACAGGAAACACAAACCAAATTTGAAAAATCTCTGTAACAGATATGATGAAATTTTATAAATGATCACTCAAACTGTTTGGCAGTTCAGTATCACAATCTACGTTTTTATGTTCTGGAAAAACGTACCTCCCTGAATAAACATATGTGAAAAAAATATTTCTTTTTCATTTCTTTAGAATATTAAAGCTCGTGTAAAATAGTACAGTTTAGTAGCTGGTATTGCAAACTAAATTTAAAGTATTGGATTTGTATGAAAAATGGGCTATCTAATATCATCTGTTATTTAATCTAACGTAAATCTACTTTGGAAATAATCATCAGAAATTGATCAAAATGTATTAAGACAATTGTTACATTTGTGAGATTTTCTTATCGTAAATTATTAAAATGTTGTTGCAAAAATTATTTTAAAAAATAAGTGCTATAAAATATATACAACCATTGTATAATTTTTGCAAACATACTTATTTTTTTATCAGTGTTGTTATATTTATTATGAAATCCTATCAAACTTATCATAAGGAATGTGTATCGTTAAATGTTATAAAATACAATAAAATGTTTTATAATAAAAATATCAATAATTTAATATAAAAATTAAATAATTAATGTATTTATATTAAATAATTAACGTGCAAGGAACATTAAATGTCAAATAAATTATTAAAAATCCCGGATATTTTTTTCTTTTTACATCTGAGGAAACGTTGTCATTTTGCCTTTTTCAGCAGTCTAGATTATTTTTACGTAATTTTTTATGTAAATATTTTAAAATTAGTGTGTGTGATGTTGATAAAATCATTTGAAAAAAAAATACAAAGTAAAATAACTCAAAGCAGTGACAAGTAGTAAAAAAACATATAGACGAAAAGCGCGAAATGCAATTTTTATGCTAAAAATTAAAAGTATTTTGGAGTTTGAGGTAGGAGAGGAGATTGAATACTAACTGAACTTTAGAATTTTATTATTACTAATTTATTAATAGTAATTATAAGAAATTATTACTATAATTTTCTTATTCTTTCTTATTTCTTATTCTTTCTTATTATTACTAATATTAACCTTTTTAAAATTTATAATGAATAATAAATATAAAAATATAAAATTACAAATTTTTATAAAAGTTAAAAAGTGAATAAAATAAAATAATTTAAATTAATGCATCTAAATTTATAGTAAAAATTTTTAAAAATAGGATTAAAGATAATATATATTTATAAAACAAAAAATTTCCCTGTTCAACATGTTTATTTTTGTACCGTTGTACACTCAGATGTTTCCTATCCGATTACAAAAGGCAATCGATATTTTTGAAATGTTGAATTAAAGAATATTTAAAACATATTGGAATAAAAAAACTAATTTAAGGAATGTAAATATATTTAAAATAAAATCCCATATGAAGAACTTATTTATCATTAAAAATAGAAATTACAATGCCTATAATCATGATTTTTAATCTGCAATAAAAAAAAGTTTTTCTTGTGTAAATCGGGGTGGGGGAGGGAGTTAAGTAATTCTAAAGAAACTAAAAAGAACAATAGATTGAATTCACAAAACACTAGAATTTTCTAAGTAAATGACATTATTATGTAAAAGCTTGGAAAGTACGCAAAACAAACTACCACACAAAGTCGCAGAGAAATGAACAACAAAGTCTCCAAACCGGATTTTCCAGCAAATCTCTTAAGAGACCCCCACTGATATTCTCCGAGCAACAATACCACCTTGATAAATAATACATATGTAGAAAGCAGCGCCTGAGGCCTTGCGTTCCAGGACTGGGTTTTCCCTATCAAAAACGTCAACGCCTCGCCTCAGCCAAAAGAAATATTCGCCAAAGTAAGGACATATTATCTGGGCTATGTACAAAGCACCTGGTGCACATTTAAGAAATTTACAGGAGGCAGAGTAACGAATTAAGAATGTACAAAATACTGTGCCACTTTTTATTGTCTATTATAAACAGTATTAGACATACATTTCTTTATTACACATACAGCATATTTAATTTTATTTCTTTCAATTATAATGAAGTATGTCTTTGTCTTAAACTATGCAAAGCACTCGATAATTCGTAATTACATATTTACTCATTAGCCCGATTGAAAATGAACTTATTAAGAACCAATTGTAAGAGAATAAGAAGCAATTTAAGTAATTAACGCTCTTTTTTTTTTAAAGTATAGCGAGCTTCAACGCAAGAAGCATTGTATCAAATTTGATTTGTAAGCCATTGACATACAATTGTTATAACCTATATGCTTTTCTTTGTATTTCATTTTTAATAACTTTGAAATACATTATAGGCATGCATTTGAATTTGTGCTACTTTTCAACAATAATTTCCCCCCGCTTGCTATTATATATAAGTTAAAAAATGTATTACACATAAATTAGCTTGAATTTATTTGAGACTTTTTTTTATGATTTCAATGTTTTATTTTCCATCAATACATTATAAATCCTTGCCTTGATCGTGTATGAGACATTAAATGTTTCAATAAAAGTGATAAATCCCACTTTTTTATACAAAAAATGTGAAGTATCATAGCTTTATTTTATTTTTTTGGAAGCAGCACGAAAATATTTAAAGTTTATTTTTTTTCTTTCGAAAAGGAAAAATATAGCATCTTTTCGAATTCATCTAATTTGGAGTAAAAAAAATGCAGTTTTTATATAATTAGAATTGAATTGTTCAATAACATACACAGACCTCTCTTATGGTGGGGCTTATATTCTAACAAGTAATATGAAAAAAAAATTTAAGTCAAGTCCTAGCTAGGTTCAAAAAAAATTTAATTTAGTTACTTTTTATTAAATAATTACAGTTAATATAAATATGTATATACATATGACAGAATCGCAATATTAAGAACGAAAACACCTTTTATATTAAGAGCAAAAACTTTTTAACCACATTTAAATTTGTAATTAAATTTTTTTTAAAAAATTGAATTTTATAGTTAAGAATGTATTTTAAAACCAGAGTAAAAAAATATTGACGTCCAACTAGAATATCATTATTCAAGTTAAGTTAAATCTTCATCACAAATTTAACAAAAGCTGTTTTATTCAATGGTGCTGCCATCCAGAGGAATACTATTGACTGAACTAATATTAGGAATTTAAAAAGCACGTCAATGAAAGCGCCGAAGCGTAATTTCTGCAGTAAAAATTAAAGATTTGTTAGTCTATTGGAGGAAAGGAGTTGAACATTCGAGCCCCATCTTTGTTACCTTTGTTTTTCTTTGATCGGTTGACAGAATGTTCATTAAATTTACATTTCGAAATAACACAAGAACTATTGGTGACGGACCTTGTAATATTGAACCATATTGAAATAACAAAGACAATATCTACGCTGGTATCCCGCTCTCAAACTTTCACGTTACGATGATATGAAAATTTTAGAACCTCAAAAAATTTAATAAGCACCAGTCTTTCGTTATACACATGAGGTCTTTATTAGAATAAAGATTTAAATACATGACTCGATTTAAAAAAATGCTGCCATTACGAGTTTGTGATTATGACTACTCAGTTACCACGGTCTCTTCTTTCTCTTTGTATTTACGCTAAAATAATATGAAATTGTGTAATAAATAACAAAAACGCTATTACTGGTTATATATATTGTAGAGGAGTTCGGCAGATTAAAAATATTTACAAAAATTTAATTTTTATTATCTTAATATAATCAATACAACTACATATATATTTGAATTGTTTTAAAATCATTTTGACTTTTTTGTGATGGTTTTGTGTCTTAAATAATACCTAAAGCATTATTGACATGTAAAGTTAAATTCCTAGTTGAAAAAAACATAGATTTTAACGTAATTTATTTTTTAAAAATATTTTTAAGTTATGGGCGAATTCCTATTATTTTACCTAAATTTATCACGGTTCGATTACGTGTTTTTGTTCTGAATTTCTGAACTAGAATAAAGTGGTATTAACATAAAACTATTTTCGCATCTCTCAATTGATAGATTACTTTTTAACATTGCGTTTACAGGCTACACGGGAGCCCTAGGTGATGAATGTAGAAACTTTGTACCTCCCCCCCCCCTCAATGACTGGGACGGTAACTGAGTTATCACACAACTTTCTAAAATTCTACATCACGTTAACGTCAATACTTTGAACCTCAACGGATTTGACGTCCAACAACCCATTTACATGGCAAAGCTTAAGTCTCACAAGGATCTTTTCCACCTGAAAACAAATTAAAGGTTCTAAAAGGAAAAACTACAATAGCAAATAATGTTTTTCTAGGTTAAGTGCTTTTTTACCAAACCTTCAGTCCTATGATTCAGATATTTCAATCGAATGAAAAAAAATATAAAAGTCCAGTGGTGATTGGTAGCGAAACGCGCTTCTACGCCCCAGGTCCGGGGTTCAACCCCAGTTTTGGCAAATTGGACTAAGTCTTTCATCCCTTCAGTGGGTCGATAAATAAGTACCAAACTAGATGGGAACTAAACATTGAGGGTTTCGCGTCGGACTGACCCCCTGGCTGGAACATCTGCTCATGCACCTCAGTGCCCAAGGTCATGAAAACTGAGATGGGCACAGTAAGCTTTGGCCCTCATGTGCTGCTGCACCAATAAATTTAAATTTGAGAGTAATATAATTTCTATAATTTATTCAAGTTAAAGATAAGTGTTAAAAGCATTCATGCGAAAATCCCAATTATTTTTTTAAATTTCTTTTAAAGCTGATTATGAAATTAAAAAAAAAGCTGCAAATATTTCATCCTCAAAACAGTTTTTAATTTGAACTAATGGAGTTTATACTCTTATTGTTTAAAACGATTAATTTTCATGCTCGTTTTAAAATGTTAGAAAAACACACAAATTGAATTAAAATTATATTATTTTCAGAAAAATGTAAATATTATGAATGTTACTATTTAAATCATTTGTAATAATATAAATTAGCTAATATATATAATTTAACTGAGATAAAATTAGTTCAGAATCCATAACAGGATAATAATTGCAATGAACTTATTTCTTAATAGATTTTTCATTTATACCACTATTTATAAAAATGGCAAAATGTTATACATATATCAAATTCTCTCTACCAATCCCTTATTAATAAGACATTAAGGATTAATAACGCATTAATAACTTATTAATAAAAGGAATAATTGAATTGAGTACAAAGTAGATGTCGGAAAATTTATGTAAATTGTAATTTGTCTTTTAATTAACAGTTAATATAAAACAAATTATGTTGGTTGATTGCTTTTTTATAAAGGTAGATCGTCTGAAATAACACGGTGGCCTCGGTAGCCTAATGGCCATAGTTCGAGTTCATGATTGACGTATCGTGATTTCTCCAGCCCCACTGAGGATCCGTCGTGTAGAGGGGTTGATGCACGTAATTCTGTCGTGCTCAATGTCCTCCCGTTGGCATGGTGTGGTAGTTTGGAGA
The DNA here is from genome assembly GCA_019973975.1 of Trichonephila clavata. Lineage (NCBI taxonomy): Eukaryota > Metazoa > Arthropoda > Arachnida > Araneae > Nephilidae > Trichonephila > Trichonephila clavata. Next base: position 6,594 of record BMAO01002925.1, read on the forward strand.
GGTCAATTCAGGTGTCGTCCTCGTAATTTGACTAAAGTTCCAAATGACGAGGTCTGCCGCTAATATCCTTCGTGTCTCCTTATCTTAAGGTATCCGACTGGCTGCGACAACTTTTTTTTTTTAAAAAAAGGAGATATGGGGATTTTTTGATTATTTTTAGATTTGTTTAATGCCTTTTAAGAAAAATGTGCTAAAATTAAGAAGAGAAAAAGAAGTTATTATTACTAAAATGGGAAAAATAGGTAAAAATTGACAAAAAATAGCATAAACGCGGCCCATTCTGCACCAAAGGTTTATGAACAAATTTCAATTTTTGCAATCTAATGTGTTGTTATATTATTCAGTTTTGAAATGACCTTCAGGATAAGAGATATTTTCTTTTTTATAAAAACTAGAGTACTTTACTCGGTTACTATATGAAAATGCTTAAAGAGACAGGGACTGTAAATTTTGTAATAAAACAGTACTTGATAAATCTGAAGGTTAAAACAATTCTACTATTATACAGAGCTTACAGAAAAAATTTCAGTTAATTGTGTTCAAAACTTTTTGAGCAATCGCTGTCCCCGTTTGATTCTTTTCAAAAAAATCACATTTCGAGTAAGACGCCTTTTACGGTTTGACATCTTGGTTAAAGTAATGACATCGGCTTTTAGTAAAACGCTTGTAGTTTTTGCTCTAGTGAACGGACGATGATAAGCTCTGTATTTTTATAAAGCTAATAAGATGGCCTGTAAAATAAAATCATAAAAAAATTGGCAATTTTTGGCAAAATTCACAATTTTAGGGTAGTGGGATACCTTACTAAACACTCACTGACAGAACAAGAGACCTATTGGCCGAATGAAGCTTATTGTCTAAGACATTGCCGCTTTGACGGATCTTGAAATTTTGAACAGCTACCAAGTGACAAGGACCAACATCTGAACTCATATTCTGTACTTTTTAAACTTTCATTGTTGCTACTTATGCCATCTGATCGACAGTAGCATCACATCAAGGCCCACCGAATTCATCGTGGCTTGGAGCTAGTTATACGCCTGTCGTTATCCGTAGCTTTGAACACCATGCAGGTAACAGTACGATTTGGCTCGGCTCCACCCCAATTTTGAGGAACACCCGGGGGGGTCAGAAGCCTCCTATTCTCTTCCCCCTTCCATCAACCTCACGACAGGACTTGCGACTCGACGACTTTCAGCGTACCCCCACGCTGCAAAGGCATTATACATTTACAGTAGAACGTCGTTATCCGGAGCGTCAAATATCCGGACCAAGAGAATCAGAGACCTTGAAGCGAAAACACGAAGGTGGTACAATAGTACAACGAAAAATAAATGATTATTTTTCACAATAAAGGTAAAATTGCGACATTTTGCACCTATTTTGCTTTTTCTTCAACCACGTTTCCTGCATAGGATGGTTTTCAATATTCGTATAGTGTCCGATTTCATATACTGCATGGATCGCATTCGGTTTTCGGTTATCCGAACAATCGCGTATCCGAAGGATGTCCGGTCCCAAATGATTCGGATAAACGACGTTCTAATTTACAAACATCCATGCCCTCTCCGGGATTCTAACCCAGTCGCTATGGCACCGCGGTCAGCGCCATTAACCATTATACTGGATGCACGGCTTTTAAACTTTCACACCACGCCAACGTAAGGTAGAACTTTTTGACTAAACAAAATTAACGTACAAATCGACAATACCAATTCCGCCAGAGTTCGAGACCATTATCATTGCGCCCACACAAATTTTATCCGGAAATTCTTTAACATAAAAAAATCGCATGAAGTAATTCCTTAAAAATACCATAATATCACAGAAAATTAGTACATATTTTTCTTCCAAAATACATGTGTTAGAATTATTTGTTCGAGGTGGGTGTTTGTATACTTTGTGTTCATACGATTGTCGTGACAGTAGTTCCTACCAAAAATGACTTTCTTGAGATTTGAGTAGTAAAATTGCATTGACGACATGCAACCTTATGTTTATCAACATGTATTTAGCATGATTCAGATAATCTTTAAAAATCTTATTATCAATAACTGAAAATTTTGAGCATTTAATTATTCTGGGAAAATTGATGTTACATAATTCTTTTTTCTGATAAGCATGCATCATGCACAATAATCTAAGCATATTTTTTGAAAGTCAAGATTTGATATAGTAAAGGAACTAATAATAAAAATAATAGTAATTCGCTTAACTTTTTTTCATGCCTTTTTCAATATATATATATATATCTTATTCAAATTCTCAATCGTTAAGAAAATACAGTTAGGGGTTTGAACTTCTAATCCGTGGGGTTGAATCCTACCTGAGTTGGCTTAATTTCTGAGAATGTTATTTATGAATGAATAAATAGCAACAAACAAAAATAATAGTCTAAGACCATACCATATTTAGAAAGGAAAATAGAAAATCGCTTTCTATTTTGCCAAATAATATTGTGATTCTGCCATATGTGTATATACTTATTTATATTATAATAGTATATATTTAATAAAAAGAAACTAAAATAAAAACTTTCTTTGTTGACTTAAGTAGGAATTGATTTAAAAAATTGTTTTATATTATTTGTTTTCTCATTTAAAAAAATTCTTCTTAAATTTTGAAATATTTTTTATGACTTAGCGTTAATATTTGAGATAATATATATAAACGGCCTTCAGATATTTTAATTATTTAAATAAATTAGTGTTTTGTTTTTAAATCTTATGAAATAAAAATATAAACTTGTCTAATACCTTGTCTTCTCTCAGTCAGCGAGGAATTAAAAGGAGAAGGTTAAATAGAACAGAGGTCTTATCTTTTATTATTATTATTGTTATTATTATTTCGCAGTTTCTTGCTTTCCTCGTTCTTATTATGAAAAGAATTTTCTTTTTTTTTCATAAGTTTCAAAATGCAGGAGGGGATAAAATATCTATCTTTTTCAAATTCAGTTACAGTTGTTGGTCTATGATTAAAGATAATGTTAATCTGAACAAAAATCCGATAAATAAATTTTAAATTTTCTAAGATAACAAATTTTTTAAACATTCGTTTTTATGAATAAATTTATTTATACATAAGGAATAGTTAGTATTAATGGGGCACACAAAAAATTGAGTTTAACTGAACAGGAGCGACAAGAACGATTTGCCTACGGCGTCCAACCCTTACCTCTCTTCCGTCCCTTTTTCAAAATATACAATTACGTCATAGATCGTAATGTTATAGGTTTCTTCAGAGTAATTTCCAGAAGCACCTATATAGTCGCCAACAGGGTCAACGCCAAATTTGCTCTCCAAAAATGCCAACGTGGCATTCGCCTGGACTATTAAGAAATCACACGGGCAGAATTTGGAAAAAGTCAGTTTATGTGTGTAACATCGAAGGAAACAATATTTACCCCTGGAAAATTTTATGTGGCTGTGTCAAGTTGCAGAACAAAAAACGAAATAAATGTTAGGAACATTGTCAGACATGAGATTTATTTATTTTTTCTACTTAAAATATACATTGAAAAAAAATAAAACTACAGAATACATATAAATTTAAGTTTTACAATTTGAGCAATAAGTATAAACAGTTGTATAATTTGTACAACGGGGGCTGGTCCACCGACAGGTGGACAGTTGGTACCCCCCCCCCCTTGTAATATATAAAAATAGGACGACATAATTATAGTCATATTTTTCTTCAGCTAAATATATTTCATTTTTTTTTATTTCTTTACTCTATAAATTTCTGTGACAATGATCTAAGATCGTATTGTTCTGAACAAAAATCAAACGGTTCAAATTTAATGTACAAAAACAGGACAAAATGTAGCTATAACTATGTTCTTCACATATTGTCAGCTAAATATTTCTTTTTTTTAAATTTTTTTCATCAGACTAAATAATTCTGTATGTATATTGCTATCAAATCCTATTTGTACAGAATTATATCCTAATTTTCACCATAAATTATGCATTATAATAATACATAATATTTTTATAGCAATGATTTTAATAGAATATAAATTGTAGCATAATATTTAAAATAAATCAGCTAAGAGTCAAAAAGAAAGTACAAATCGTTGAAAGCAATTTTATCAAAATAATCTCACGTATAGATCAACTTGTCTCATTCAACCACAAATACGCAACAATTCCAAATTCGAAAATTATTAAAATTTGATTTAATAACCGAAAACTAAATAAAAAAATATCGAAACATATTTTCATGAGTTATTCTTATTTTTACATAATATTCTAATTTTTTGAAACGTAAGTTGTCATTAGCATGCTTTTTTGTAAGAGGTTATTCACGTTTTTTATTTACATTGAAATTAAGATTCACATGGAATGAAGATGTAATTTAAGTTGGATGGCGAATTATTGGTTTTAGACCCTATACATTTGGACCAAACCAGATGATAGAGTCAATGATTCAGTAAGAATTTCGTTTTCGTGTTTTTTATAGTTTTCTTAGTTTTATAGGATCTCGAATCAAAGAGGCAGCCCAAAATTTTTGCTCTATCAATCAAATAAATTTAAACCTTGTTGAATAAGCACTGTAATTTAGCGAGCAAATTGCATTTCATTTTTTAAAAAGGTTTTTTAAGTTGTGCATCTGTTTATATAAGTACCGGTTCATAATTAATCCTAAAGGGACATTAAGATGCAAAAACTTAAAGAAACTATTTCAAAATTTAAAATGCATTTAATTGGATAGATCTTATGCTGGCAATCAGCCTGAAGTTTAGCGGTAATCTTGAAATTGTCTTTACAAAAACCAAAATCAATTATTTGAAGTGATTTTTTGTTCCACACAAAATTCATAACGATAACTTATTCCCGTCCACACTGATTTATTTTGATAATTGTGTTTTTAATTATCTAGAGATATCTTAAAAGCAGAAAGCCTAAAAACTGAGCGTAAACATTTTTATATATCCAAAAACAAACATTTGACTAAGAAACTGTAATCGTTGTTACACATCGGACAGCAAAGATCCCCCTTACAAATGAAAGATAGCCCCTCTTTAGAAGATTTCAGCCTAAAAATACAATTGCACCCATCCCATAAGGGGTGAGATAAGAACATTTGCGGGAAGTGGGGAATACCTAATTCCCCGGGCACATAACACAACCTCCAGTGATATTGACGTCTCATCCAATGACCTGTAGGCCATTGTGCCGTCACATGACCAGATTCTATTTACCGAGTACTTGCGCGTATATTGTGTTAGTATATAAAGAAAGCAAATGTTTTGAGAAAATAAGTTCGTAGGTCCTTTCTTTGGTGATTACTGGAATTCCTATTTTGCGCAGACTCCTTCTAGTCCGAAGTTTGATTTTAAGATGAAGAACATTGTAAGTACAATTTTTGATGTGTAACATCTTTACTCTCGGTTGCTGGATATTTGTTGGAGTGATTTCGTGAAAAGGGACAGAAATGCGTAACAGGAAGTCGGGGGAAACGCGCGCTGTTTGTTTGACCAATTCTGCGCCTTGGGGTGTCTCTTCGCTAGCCTCGTCTGGGGGTCCAACTGTAGTAGCAATTAAGACGCCCGCCTACCGCACATACCAGCAAGTCTTGTCATTTTGGTGGTCGCATACATTTCTCCGAATCAAGCAGTTAAAAAAATTAAAGATTCCCAGCATTTTGTACTTTTACCGTATACCGAAGGTGGTTCTGCTCTTTGTAAAAAAAAACTATCACTCGCTTCCCATGATTTTAACGTTTACTTCAGTTTGCCAGAAGCTGAGCCGCTCATAGCTTTTTTGAAAGATGAACTCAAGCTCGAAATGAACAATAATCAAAATGTATCGACAACTAACAGTGGTACTGTTATTGACGCCGTTTTTCAACGATTCTTAATACTTTGAAATCACAAGTACATGTGTCATACTTTAGTTTTCATAAATCTATTGTCTCCTCTCTTCCCCAAATTGAACAATAATAAATATTTTTGATAAAAGACTGCATTACTCCTTGTGTTAATTTAATAAAATTTTCATTAAAGATATAATTATTCGATAGAAATTTTATTTCCAGTCATAACCGATTCATTTCTCTCAAGATTGAAGTCACTATTGCGTATTTACCATAATAACAAGTCTGATGTTATACATCATATGCGACTACTGTAAGACTCGTTTTTTGAATTATTATAATTTTTCTATAAATGTGCACAGATTCAATATTTTACATTAGATATTTCTCAATGTCTTTTTCTTTATTTCATGTAAAATTGCTTGAGTATTTACTTTAAAAAGAAACCCCACTCTGTTTCTATAACTACTTGCTCTCGTATGTACGCGTTTAATTAACTCGTAAGTGAATTGACTGAGACTTCTGTATTTTGAACGAATCGTTTCAGTTATTCGAACGTTTGCATCTGTCACTTGCATAGTCGTGAATTAACCGTTGCATTCTATTATACCAGGTGTATCTTCAAGAGAGTCTCTACTAAAATGTATATTGATCGATGACTGGGAGTTCAATATTTTCTTAATCTCCCTTCGGCTCTTGAGCTTTAAGAATGTTGACCTATAAATCAGACTTGTATAAAAGTACGTTGTTTATAAGGAAAGCCGTGATATCGAGGTTGTGTAGACAACTAAGACCTAGTTTTAGAATCGTGATAACAGGAACGTCCAATTTAAAAAAACCTACTGGAAACTACGAACGCAACACTCCCAAATTTTCCGATGAGACTTTGTCTCAAAGACTGTAATAAGCAATACTAGAATGTTAACGTATTGGATTCTAAAGTTTTGGTAAATCTACCTCTCATCTGGCGAGGAAGCTAAATACTAACTCGGTTGTCTTCGTTACTAGAGCATATTCGTATATTTGGTGTTTTCTAATGACTCTTTGCTTTAAGCGTGTGCTATCGTCAGTATCTTTCTTTTAGGCTAGTGTCTATAATTTTAGGTTAAGGTTCTACTAAATTCCCACACTTGTAAATGGCATAAAAACCTGGACTTAAGCTTATCGTAAAAACTTAAAAGACTCGTTCATGCAAGTAGAGTGCATTACCAAAAATATGGCGTGTAAGGTTCTTCGGGCTGCGTAATAGCCCCTGGAAGCATTTTAGTATTGCAAGAATTCTTGAGTATTTATGTATGATCTTTTAAATGCAGCCTGGCTTAAAATCGAACTTCATTATGGATATAAAAATTTCAAATTGGAACTTTTGTCTTTTAACTAAACACGTAGGCATTACTTTGCCACCAACACTTAAATTTATGCAATGTGCTTGGTACTAGTACTCTACTGTTCTAATATTCATATGGTTGATGGCTTGTGATTACTGTCTGCTGGCTTGCTTCGAATTTTCATTCAATGAGTAATTTCAACCTATGCTTGAGAACTTCTATAAATCCCTAAGCGGTTACAGAGGACAGACGGATATTAAAATAGATTATAAAGATTCTCCCTGCGGGGAAAGTGGTCGTAGACCCCTAGCCACCCTAGCATGTCATCCCTCAAAATTAGGGATGGAAGTGCGCCAAATCTTGCTGTCACCTGCATGGTGAATAAGGCTAAGGAGTCGCTTGGCCCTTTGCCATGATGAATTTTGTGGGCCTTTGCCGATCAGGTGGCATTGGTAACAATGGTCCCAGTAGACTTTAAAGAGCTTTACTCGCCTTCACAATTGCCTGCAAGTAAATAGTAGTCCACCATTGATGTAGAGCGGTAATTAAAATTTAATGAAACTATCCAACTTTTTCTTCTAGAAAGTATACATCTTGCTTTCCACGGTCGCCTAACTCTCGTTGCATGTAATTAAAATGTTTCAAGCTTGTGGTGGCAATCCAACTGATGTAACGGGTCTATTTTTCTTACAAAAAAAATGGTAACTTCCTCGAATTTGTTTCCACAAGTGAACTTTTATCCCAGTTTTCAATGTCTTAAAGCTGAACAATTGGCTCTACCCAAATCGGTAGTTTCCACCTGTGCTCGGATTGTTTTTGAATTGGCATTATAATTGGCCGTATAGAAAGCTTTAAGAAAACTAGAAACTGTCCTTGAAAGTTCAGTCCTTAACCTTGTACTTTATCCTGATCAATTGAATTTCTGCTCTTTCGGGGGACTCTCCTAAATCCTTTGTATGTATTTTCCAACTATTGCTAAACGGCCTATCGCGTGCATTAAAAGCTGAAATTTGACTGTACTGCGATGTGATGTTTATGAACAAATTAAAACTCTTTAAATGTAGGTTGGAATAATTCGGCATCGAAACTTAATCGATGGAAGAAGTTTTAGCTTGGTCATGAAGAGTAAAATCCTTAAAATTATACGAAGTTAATGTAAAATATCAAGCCACGCATTTTTTACTGATATATCTACATTTTCATGAATACCTTAATTTTCATTGAATATGTTCCAAACTCTGAATCTAACCTTGCAGATTTTCTTGACTTGGATTTGAAACACTAGGGGATATTGTAGATCCCGTACATTTGAACTTGAATGAGAAGAAGGTACCTCAACTTCTGTGACATTACAAAAATTATACTCTGCTGTAAAACTATGAACCACTGAGCTCGTGCTCCCCTATCGTAATTATGACAATGTATTCCCAGTATTAAGCCGTTAAGTCGCAGTACACATGACATTTCAAACTTGTGAAAGACCAATTAAATCTCCTCATTTTAATTTAAAAGTAATGCCTAAAGTATACTACCATTAAAGAAACTGAGGGAAGAATGATGCTTACAATGGTAGTATACTTTAAATCGTATTACGAGCTTCATTTATAAAGGTTGATTTCTCTTCCCGGAATTGCCTTCGTTCTACAATCCTCTAAGAACTGGTCATCTCTGTAGTTCTGGCACTTTCCCATGCAGATGGCCAAATCTGATGCCAATGACACGCAAGATCCTCGTTTTAACTACTTGACACTCTCCATAAATTAGTGTTTATTTGCTTACCTTAAAGTTTAAATTCAAATTTGTTGTTCGAGATTTGTAAATTCCATTAATGTAATGCTATACACTCGGAATATTGAAGTATAACTTGCCGTTGAAATTTATGGAGTCTTGAACCGAGCAGCTTATTACGAGAGAACTAAAAATGACTAAGTTTATACTTCCCAATAATCTGTATAAAAAAATGTATCCAGGGTTCGAATGAAGTCGAGGAATATTAAAGTTATTTTTAACTCTACAAAAACCCGGATGATTATTCTCTTTCCTGAATGAGATCTCTTCAACATGGCTAACGACTTTCCTGAGGTATTGACATTGTGCTGCCGCATTAATTATTCCAAGATTTTTGGGTACCGCATTTTCTTGAGCAATAGTTTTTGGTTCGTTGTTGAAAACGTACGATTCTCTGGAGAATGTTTAATGTCGTGCGATTTTTCTCTATTATATTTCCACAAAAATCTGATTTTAGAGGTTAAGTTCTACTTGAAACGTGTGGCCATGGTAACCTATTGGTCAAAGTAACCGATTTGTTGCCGGAGTGTTAAGAGTTCCATCCCAGCACCGCTGAAAACTCGCCGTGTAGGGGAGAGATGCCTGTTAAATTTGTCGAAGCTCGAATGTCCTCCCGTTCGTGTGGAGGTTAGAGGGGATACCATCTCGAATGTCGACCGGTCACTTGACCAGGGTTCACAATTAGAGGTTCGAAGCCCTCTTGTAGCTGAATAGTGACGTTAATATTTACTCACTCAACTTGTGACGTAACTTCGAAATGTTGCGCAATACTTGGTGGCCTTCCAGTTTATTTAATAACTGATATCGCTAAAAGAGGCTAATTTCTAGGTATGGAAACTCGAGCTTGTTGCAGACATGGTGAAATGGAGGATCTAGTAGCTAATTCTGCTTCAGGCTCCAATTGTACTTTACGCAATCTGAATTTCTTTTGACTACACTTAAAGTCAAACAAGATCCTGTCGTACGCTTTACTCTTTGGAAATGGGTGTTTACCCGAGATGTCTTCCGTTTTTGGCCTTCCTCACCCAACTAGACCTGTGTTCAGATCATTTTTAACTTGTTACAGTTATTATCAAACCGTCAAACATTCGCGACCCTATTCTCAATTTCCTTGGCACCCCCTCCGTACAATAATGTATTGAATTCAATCATGTACTTTGACATTAAGGGGACACGGTACGATTCAATTGACAAGAATCGGTCGGAAAATCAAATTTTTTTAACCAAAATTTTTCTTAATACATTTTCTATAACTTCACATTTTTTAAGGCTCTAAACTTAAAAGCAGAATTATAACATCTTTTACGTTCGTTTTTATTCACATCCCTGTGGCAAATCAGAGCTTAAAACTTTCCTTGAAGAAAATAACTAGTTTGAATTCATTTAAAATGCCAGGACTCTTTTCTATTGTACCTAATGTTTTGAATTTTTTACCTATTGCTAATAATACATGTAACAAGAGTTGGTATGCAATTTTGAATCGAAGCGATGCTTAATTTCTAAAATATAACTTGGAATATGGACCTTTCAATAAGCATGAGTCTTTTACAATTACCAATTATGCTATCGCAAAAACACAACTTTTGTTGTACATAGACTGGCTTGCTCGTAAATCAAATTTCATGACTGTACGTAAATTTTTGGAGTAGCAATTTAAAATAACTTCACAAATCTCAAGCTGTTTCATTAAAGGATTAAATGACCAGCTTTTATGGAATTTTGAACACCTATTGTGCATAGCATACGCCTGGGAGGTGATCAAAAATTTTATGTCTATAAATTATCTTTGCGTCAATAGTACCATGCCCCTCCTTAAAGCTACAATACAACTTCAATTATAAACTGTATAAATTAAAGTAAATATTAAATTTCTATGACAAGCCCATGAGGTCGTTGAACATTATATTGATAGTTAAATCGTCAATACTTTGAGTGCAGTGCTGATGCATTTTTAAGTATATTGAATTACTGTAAACGGGTATTTCTTGTAATGTATCTCGTTTTGATTCTTTTCGGTAAATTTAACTCTTATTTTTGCTTTTTCTATATTATTGCGCCCCTGGTTGGATTATCACGCCCCACAATTCGAGAAACGTTGCCTTACTAGTAACCAAATGTATAAGCAAATCGATGCAGTTAAATTTGGCTCTTGCACCAATTAAAACTGTGTCAGCTCGGATGTACGTCTGGAGCTTATTCCTTGAGTACGGCTGGCTGTCTTTGTTATATGGTAGGCAAACAGGGTAAATAAACGCATCTCTCATAATACTGAAACCGTTCATGTATTTTCTTAATTCTATTCACATTTTTCATATATATTCTGTAATATAATATACACCAATTATGATGCATAAATGGTACTCATGGTACATGAGGACATTGTTAAGGTTGATTTATATCACTTGCAGTATTAATGTAATTAATACTCTCGCCATTATTATTCACTTTCTCAAGAGGTTTATGGTAACTAAAGTTATTCTTGAACATCGGTAGACTTGCGAATCGTAAAAAACATCGTATCAATGGTTATACCATGCCCAGTGCTCTACCGAAAACAAAATCCAAACTAAGCTCTGGTTTTAATTGTACTAATCGGTTTGCGACGCCAATGTCGCCATTTAGGCGAAGCTACAATAAACTTAGTTTGGAGATTATTTAAGTTTAATATTTTTGAGGGTTTGGTATTTAAAATACTTTCCAGATTTCAAACATGGGTAATAAATAACGCTTTTTTACAGAAAAATAATCGTAAATGAATTATTGTAAAAAAAGGTATTGGATGAAAAACGTTTAAATTATAGGTTTAATATCGATGCATAAATTATACATACGTTTTAAAATCTGTAATTTTTAAGCAAATTTTTCAATCTTTGGACAGAATATGGACAATACCGTTTGTTAAACGTTAAAGTATCAATAAATTCAATATTTATAAAAAAAAACTGCATAGATGTTTCATAAAAAAAAAATTGTCTATTTTCGTAATTGTACAAAATCACTTTTCGGGATTTCTTATTTTATATCACTGATTTAAAAAGACGAGTGTAGATTCATTACAACGATCGAAAAATTCTTTACAAAAAAAAAAACTCGTCGTTATTGATTCATTTTAGAGATAATCGTAGATTAAAAATATCTTTTTGTACAAAAATTATAACGTATCGTAGCGAAAATAAGTGATCTTTCCGATTTTTGTAATTTTGTTGATCGGCAAGAAAAGAATGATCGCATTTTTAAACGAAGGAAAAATTAGGAGCTCCTATTTTTCCTTCGGACAACGATTTGGCGCTTTTACGTATGCGCAACTCTTTGTCACCGCTTTTATAAATTCCCTCCTCGTATAATTTTCATACCGGGGATTTGTATGAAAATCTTTTCTTAAGGAGTATCTACTCCAAGAAAAAGTCTAATGCTTGCTACAAATCTTTAACTGTATTGTAAAGACTAATCGGGTTAACTTATCCTTCGTAGGTATGGATAAACTGCATAGAGCAGTGACTCTTGGTGAATGAGAACTCTTGTTCCATTACGTCCCTTCATTTTAAAACTTATCATCCAAAGACTTGCAAGCGATCATTTGCAAACTTGGGATTAATGCTTTATGGAAACTCATTGTAACTCTTTGTAGACTCCTCTACTAGTACTAGCATCTCGTAACTTTCCCTGTAAATGTTGATATAGCTTAAATCGAAAAGAACGTTTCTGCCGGAACATAATGAACTCGTTAATTTTCTGATGTAGCAAGTTTCTCAATACCTTAACTTATTTCGAAAGAATTGAAAGTTCATATCTAAGCCTAAAAACCAAATACTACTCGTGGTATAAGTCTTGGAATTTCTGTCCAGTCTCTAATATCTAACGCATAACATGCACATACTTAGAATAACTGGTTGAGAGAGAAGATGCATGGACATTCTTAGTATAAAGGGTTACACTCGAGTCTAAATTGTTCATCTGTCTTTAAAAGTGCAATGCTATATAATATGTACAGTCATCATAAATTTGGTATCTATTTCAGATTTTTGCAGTTTTCTTTGCCATCCTCCTGGTCTCGTCTTACGCCGAAGAGGAGAAAAAGCCTGATGTTCAAGGAAGGCACCTACTTGGAGGTCTTGGATTAGGAGGCCACGGAAGCTATGGACATGGCGGATACGGCCATGGTCGTTACGGGCAAAGCCAATACGGACAAGGAGCCTATAACCGCGGTAGCTATGACAGAGGGACTTACGACCAAGGATCTTACAAACATGGTGGCCAGAGTCATGGTGGATATGGACATGGAGGATATGGCCACGGAGGGTACGGACACGGTTTTGGACGCCGTTAAGAAATTTGTGGATTCTGCAATGCGTCTTAAAGGATCGTTGTTATGATGGAATTTACTTTCCAAGTTCGGATAGTAACCTAGTTTTTACTGTGTTTTTAATAAATATACTTTTTTTAACTGATCTCTTAGCACTTTGTTTTGTATAAATTTGATTTCTTGGTAAACAAAAACGTATTATCTACGCAAATGCACTTATCAAACAATGTTAATACGAATGCGATTCTTGGTCTATTGCAGTGTGAACCGGAATTCTTAATCTATAACAAAAGTCTTTGCATTTAAGCCATCTGGGAAACATAAATTAGTTCAGCAAAAGTTAAATGCCAGTACCTAACTTTTTCTGGAGTCTCGTAGTTTAAATAGTATCTTGGCAATATATTTGTGGAAACTTTTACTTTCAGAAAACTCATCGGCTTAAGAATACTGAGGAAAAGCAAGGCGAAGGGCTTTTGTAATCTTTTAATACAAGCTTAAAATACAGTCTTAAGATATATTGCGCTTGCTGCCTCAATCTTTAACTCTGTACATTCAAAGTGTATGTTAATTTCGCTGGAGTCGCACTGATTGTCTAGTCGGAAGCTTAATGGAAAAACATTAAATTTACAGCACGTTAGACAAAATAAGATGACATTATTCGGAATTTAACTTGGTCTTGACTTCTGACGTGGCATATTCTTTACAAGCTTGGTAAGTTTAATTCATCGAACAATGTAAATGAACACTCTTGCTCAACTTTAAAGCGAAGGCTGTGTATCGCTAGGCAACGCCTTGCAGCTTGGTGAAAGGACTTAACAGCGTATTGCATTTTTATTCAAAGTTTACGTAAGTATAATGCTGAACAATAGTCGACACTATAGATTTCGATGTCTAAAAAATCTATTCTATAACGAACTCTAGAGTTTAGAATGGCAAAACTGTTATATCCGTTGCACAGCAATCCGAAAGCCGTATAACTACACACAGAGATAAATTAAGAGTTCCTTCATATTTTATGGCCAGTGTTCTCTCCTAAAATTTATTTCAAAAATAAAGATTTATTTCAATAGATCAAAATTCTCAAATCTATCTTATTGCTCCTAAAAATGCAGTGGGTCCAATCAATGCTTGCTTTGACGGTCATGATTGGAACTTTCGGTAATTTCTCCCAAATTTAAGGTATAAGTATGAAGTTGCCCCACGCAACTATAATCATTCCAATTCAGTTGAAAGTAACTTTGAACTTGTGGAGAATTCCCCTGAATTTCTAATTTGTTTAGTGTAGCTAACTTTCAATAATTAAAGTCATTATTTTCAATTTTCACTTTTCTATAAATTTACTTGAAAGCTCTATGCAAAAAAAAATCTTACCATTCCTATTGCATCTCGAGAGGAAATCTGCTCTCTTGCAGGCTTTTTTAATGATATTGCATTTTATTTCTTGTTCATGCATATTTTTTGTATTACCTGCCTATCTCGTTGAACCATTTTGTGGTTCCAAGCCCTCTGGTGGGTGTGTTTAATCTTCTGAAATAAATGGCCAGTGATTCCCAACGCCGTTTTCTAGCACAGCATTACTTTTCTCCTTCCTCTCCTTACGTCTGTAAATAATTGAGCACACACGAAATGTATTACATAAATTCCAAAAC
>BMAO01002926.1:0-33688 GCA_019973975.1 Trichonephila clavata
GTGAGTTTTGGGTTTTATGGCGCAAGAGCCGATTTCGGCTAAGCTGCGCCAATCAATGGTTAAAATATTAAAAATTCATTTAAAATACTCAAATATAGTTAAAAGCTCACACAATTAAATAACAATTAGATTTTGGTGGGGCACACCCCACCAAGTCAGACAGTTTAAAACATTTCAAATAAAAAATCAAAATATGTTATATTCAAAAAAATTGCTAATAACAAGTTTTTGGTGGGGATTACCCCACCATGTCCAATAAGTATATTCAATCGCGCCCCTTCCGGTGCTTGGTCGGAGTTAATATTTTTTTTCCATAACTTCTGCTTCTTCTGCTTCAACATCATATATCAGCATGTCTTCTTCTTCTTCTTCTTCTTCTTCTTCTTCGGAAGTCTGTACTGGAGAACTCTTTACCGGTATGTGTGGTGCCATTTTTATATGTATAGCTGTTTCGTTTAGTTTTTGTAGTAGCTTTTTCCTTCTTGCTGGAGATTTTGTATGTTTCCTTTTTGAATATTGTATTATACCTGCAGAAGGGAGTCGAGTACGGGAGTTGGATGATGAAGCAGATATATTTGATGAAGTTTCCATAGGGCTGAACATAGGGTTGGTGGTTGAAAGTATTGCAGCAGAAATAGGAATTGGTGGCTGAGGCTCTGACACTGTAGTGGCTATTGAAGAGGTAGAGGGCAAGAGGTGTGCCTGGGCTGAAGATGATGTGAAAACAGCAGGAGTGGATGTTGGTATATTTGGTTTTGGGAGGGATGAAATTGGCTGTAGTAAATTTAAGGGTGGACATTTTATTTTTGTTATATCTTCGTCTGTCTGTGTAGAACTGTTTATAGTAGAGGATTTGGTAGCCTGGGCGTAAGTTTGTGATGTTTGTGGAACTATTAATTTTCTGGCTTCTTGGGTAAGATATGTTATTATTCGTTTTGATTGTCTGAATTTGTTTTTCGGTTTTCCATTTGGGGCACAGTTTGGAATCAGCTGTATGGGGTTGAGAGCAATTAATACATTTAGGCTCTAGAGTGCAATCTGTGGAAGCATGTCCAACAGATGCACATCTAGAGCAAGTAAGTTGGCCGCGGCAGGAAGTTTGTGAATGTCCGAACCTCTGGCACTTAAAACAGCGCAGAGGATTCGGAATGTATGGACGAATTTTACAATTCAGGTATCCAGCTTTGATTGAAGTGGGTAAATTTGGGTTATTAAATGTTAAAATTAAATGTTTAATAGGGCAAACCATGTTATCCTTTTTTATTGTAATTCTTCTGACTTGAATCACACCCTGATCTGAGAAGCCTTCAAGGATTTCAGATTCAGAAGTGTTTAACAAGTCATTTCAGAAATGACACCTCGGCAAGTATTAAGAGATCTGTGTGGAGAAACTTGAAGTGGACAGTCAAGAAATGTTTTTGTGGATAAAAAGGACTTTGATTATATAGCAGATTTTGTTTCCACAAGCAAATCACCTGATCTTAATTTTTTAACCGATTTCGGTTCACTGATTCCTTGTAGAGCCTTTTGAATAGCGAAAGGAAATTTTTTCGACATCTCACCATTGGGCAAGGATAAATCAAGAAACGTGCATTAATTGCTATCTGATCAATGTTGATGTTGGGTAAAACGAGGCCTTTACCCGGGCACGAAATTTCAGGATCCATGAAAGAGAGATGGTATTCATCCTGGTGTGGCTCCACCCACCACGGAGTCCAACAAGGGAGGCAGTGTGCCGGTCATCTGGCAAAAACCAGGCACGGCGCTTACCTGGAGTACACCCAGAATATAGTGCTACAGCATCAGGCGAGGATCCAACGGGTAAACCCGCCACCCCTTATCTGCAGCACTAACCCTACAGCAATGTCTCCGAAAAGACTTATCACCAGCCGATTGACAGGAGCGGGCTCACTCCTGCCACCGTCTACAGCGAAGCGTGGGCCAAAGGGAACGCAAAGGTATCCCCAGGACACCATTTTCCTCCTTACGGGACGCCGCACACGGCAAACATGCGGGTCGGAAAACCACGTTGTTAGTAAGAAAACAAAGAAATAATGCGAACATCAAAATAAATCATCAAAAAATATTAAACGAATTGAACGCAATACAAAACGAAAAATATAGTATTAATAATGAATATTGTGAGTAATCTAATAAAAAAAATGAATTGATAATTTTGTACATGTAAATTTCGAAAAATTGTCTGTAGTCTAGACGGGAAAAGAAGAAAAGGGAAAATTGAATGACAAGAGGGTCGAAAATAGAGAAGGATCACTAGGGTACCCCGGGTTCGTGACACCCGAGTTTACCAAAGACAGTAAACCCCTTGGAGAAGGAAAGATCACTAGGGTACCTCGGGATTGTGACACCCGTACTCACCTAAAGAAGAGTGAGTCCCTCTGTGGAGGTGGAGTGCTGACCAGGATCTGAGTGGACATAAAGGTATAAGATCAGGATCAGCGAAAAATCAATCATCAAAGAAGTCGAGAGATCGAGCGAGTCAAAATACGCATACGCTGACACAGTATGGTCGTGGCTGTAATGAAGTTCGGACGGAATCAGTACGGACAAATACATGAGTGCATGTTGCAAGATCCCGGAAAATGAAAGGTTTCTGTTTTGTGTGATGAGAAGGTAGAACAGGACGTAGGTCGGAGAAAGTATTCCGAAGTTGTTGCACAAAACTGGATGGAGATGCAAGTTTCGTGTCGTGCAGGAAATCGCCTGGTAAACGTAAATTTTCTCCAAAAACCAATTCAGCTGATGTGGCTTTAAAATCTTCATGAATTGTAGTGCGCAGTCCAAAGAGGACGGTGGGTAGGATTGGTACCAAGTCGCATCACTATGACACATAATGGCGGCTTTTAGCGTGCGATGCCATCTCTCCACCAAACCGTTAGCCTGAGGATGGTAGGCTGTTATGCGCTTGAAGCCTAATAATTTGGAGAGTTCGTTGAACAGTTCTGATTCAAACTGAGTGCCTTGATCAGTAACTATGTAAGACGGTGAACCAAACTTTGAAATCCAGCCACGATAAACTGCAGTTGCTAACGTTTTGGCGCGAATGTCCATGACTGGTAAGGCTTCAGGCCATCTGGTGAAACGATCTACTATAGTGACACAATATCGATATCCTGACGCTGTAGGCAATGGTCCAATTATGTCAAGATGAAGTTCATCAAAGAGTTTACTGACAAGTGGAAATGTCCCAATTTGACTGCGGACGTGTCTGGAAACTTTACATTTCTGGCACTTAATGCAGCCTCGAGACCATGTTGAAACGTCACATCTTAAAATTGGCCAGAAGAATTTCTTTGAAATTAAATTGACTGAGCTTCGAATACCAGGATGAGATGCTCTGTGGTAGCGCTCAAACATTTCTTTGCGAAAAGATGCGGGAATATATTGTCGAGGTTGGTCAGTGGAAACTTGACAGGTGATCATGTACTCCGATCCTATAACAGGTAATTTATCAAACTTCAAATTGTAATTGCTAAGAGAAGTGAGTTCCTGATCACTGTCTTGAGCTGTTGCTGCATAATCAATAGTTGGTGGTAAACGTCGATTCTTGATAAAGCATCAGCCACGATGTTGTCTTTCCCCGATAGATGTCGTATTGCAGTTGTATATTGGCTAATGAAGTCAAGATGTCGTAGCTGACGCTTTGTTCGACGGTTGATTGAAAGCAAAAATCAGTGGCTTAGGGTCGGTGAAAATAGTAAATTCACGACCCTCTAAATGATATCGAAAATGTTTAACTGCAGAATAAATAGCTAAAAGTTCTCTGTGGTATGTACTGTACCTCTTCTGTGTAGAAGTTAGTCGCATAGAGAAAAATGCTAAAGGTTGCCAGTGGTTATTGACATATTGTTGCATAACTCCACCAACTGCTTTGCCAGAGGCATCTACCATGATTGCTAACTGAGCGTTACTCATAGGATGTGCTAAGGTGGTTGATTCAGATAATTGCTCTTTGCAGTATTCAAAGGTTTTTATTGAGTCTTCGTCCCTACAATCGATTTATTTTTGTTTTTCTTTATTCCTACCAGAAAGTCGTTTCATTTTGTTTGGTGTTTTGCTGCATTTGGGAGGAAGCGACGGTAAAAATTCAGCATCCCAAGGAATCTTCTCAGCTGCTTAACTGTACTTGGTCTATTGAAATCAAGAATGGCCTGAATGCGTCCTGTGGTTGGACGAATGCCACTTGCAGAAACATGATGTCCTAAAAAATCAACTTCAGGTTTAGCGAAAATGCATTTTGAAATTTTCAGAACAAGTCCATTTTCGTCGAGACGTCGAAAAATTTCTTTGAGATGACTAATATGTTCGTCCAAGTTGCGGGACGCTATGAGAATGTCATCAATATACACAAAACAAAAAGGAAGATCTCTAAACAGTGAATCGAGAAACCTTTGAAAGGATTGAGCAGCATTTTTTAATCCAAAAGTCATCAGAGGGAACTCGAAAAGTTCGAAAGGTGTGCAGATAGCTGTTTTTGGATATCGGTTTCTTCAATTGGTATATGGTCATATGCTCGTACGAGATCTAAAGTTGGAAATATTTGGCATCCAGCTAATTGATGGGTAAAGTCGTGAAGGTGTGGTATGGTATAGTGGACAGGTCGTGTAGTTGCATTTAAGGCACGATAGTCACTGCATGGTGTCCAGCTACCATCTTTCTTCTTGACCATATGCAAGGGACTTGCCCAAGGACTATTTGATGGTCGACAGATACCCTTTTCAAGCATGAATGTAAATTCTTGTTTTTCAATTTTTAACATATCTGGAGATAATCTACGCATTTTAGCTGAAACTGGAGGACCTGCAGTAATAATTGCACGAGTAATGTTGTGCTTAATCTCTATTTTATTAAAATTTTCAATAGTGATGTTTTTGAACTCCTCCAACAAAGCTAGAACTTCTGGAATATATAATGATAAATCCAAAGTTGTTAAGGAAAGAGGTTCGCACTCGGTTGTTTTCCCCAGAGAATGCAAGAGAGTTACTGAATCCAGGAGTCGTCTGCATTTTAAATCGATAAGTAATCCAAAATGTTTTAAAAAATCTGCCCTAGAATCGGCCTTTTAACATCGGCGATAGTGAACGAACATGTAAATTGGCGTCTTAATCCGAGGTCTAATTTTAAAATTTTTGAGCCATAGGTTCTAATAACGGTTGAATTTGCAGCGTAAAGTTTGAAGTCAGATGGTTTCCGTTTTTCTGCTTGAGTTGGCGGAATGACAGATAAATCAGCGCCTGTGGCCACAAGATATTGAAGATTACTCGTTTTATCAAAGAGGATCAGGCGATAGCTTGCGCCCCAGTTACTTGCCTCGTTAAGCAACTGGGCAATTAGTTTTCCTGATTTACTTTTGATTCTTTGAAACTACATGGGCTTATGCATTTTTGAGCCATTGGCTCTAAAACGATAATGATACCAGCACAATCTGTGGGAAGAACTTCTAGACTTAGAACGACTTCGTGCACGATTATGATATCTAGGTTTGTTATAATTTGGCGATTGAAGTTTATGGATTTGCTGAGCGAGTGATTCAATACTTGCTTCAATAGAACTCAAACTGGAATTATCCTCACAGGAACAAGAAATTGTGCGAAATTGATCTTGTTTATTAATTGACGAAATATCTGTAGGATTATAAACTGACATTATTTAACCGCCATTTCAGCTAAATTCGTTAAAGTGTCTTTACTGACAGAAAGAATAGCCTGAACTTGTTGCGGCAACCGTTTGTACTATAATGTTTTCAGAAATTCCTCTGAAATCTTGGAACCGGCAAGACTTTCCATTTGGCGCAAAAGATCGGAAGGGCGGCAATCGCCAAGTTGTAAATTGCCCAGGAGTTTTTTCAGTTTCGCTTCTTCGAAATCAGTTAAACGGCTTAATAATGCAGATTTAAGAGCAATGTATTTATTCTCAGTTGGAGGATTGGATAAAATATCTTCAATAAAATCTAGGATGTGTTCATCTAAAGCTGATAAAACAATATTAAATTTAGTTTGGTCTTGAGTAATGTTCGCAACATCAAATTGCATCAAAAAACCACAAATTTGGCTTGTTCCGCCAAAACGGAGGCGGCTTAACCACCACGCGATTAATTTCCGATGACTCAGCAGAAACGTTTTCATGACTTCGCTACTCCGATTCATGATCGCTAGTACGTAGAGTGTTGTGAAATCCAAAGTAGTAATCTCATCGGATGTAGAATTCAACACAAAATAATTCCATTAGTTTACTTTGAAACATCGCTTTTAAAGTCCGTTAGTCACCACTTTGGCTTAATGGTATGGGTTGGTGAAAGATATTAAATATCAATGATGCGTGTTCAAAATATTGTTGCTTTTGGTTAAAACGATGTTTAAAATCATAAAAGAGTAAATACATTTTAATGTTGCTTGTTACTTGCTAAAACATATGAGATACATAGTAATACGATGTTCTACAGAAAAGAGAAGTAAGCAATATTGAAATATATCAAGTGTTGCCAAACGACAACAAAGAAACTAAGAGTTAAATTAGCTCTCTTCAGTTCATGCAACCACAAGTCTTTATCAGACACAAGGTAAGAAAGCAGAATCGAGGCGGTGAAGGCCGCATTGTTACAATTTGATGATGTTGTTGAATGCATAGAAAACTTTAAAAATCAGACAGACAATCCGACACACTCGGTGATTGCGATTCCATTTTAAATGAAATTTTCAGTTTGCAATTTATCGCATCATTACATGTATGGCATGGGTTATTAACGCGTGTTAATACCATAAGCAAATCATGGACACACCGTAATTACAAGCCCATTAATACATAACACTTGAACATTTGCATACATTTTGTAGCTGGATCAAAGTGTATCGACAAACTGGATACGGAAAATGCATGTCTGACGCTCGTAAATAGATTGAAAAAAAAAAAAACAGTTATAGTTTCCAGAAGATTTTAAAAATAAAACGGTAGCTGAAAAAGAAAAGAATGTTTGATTATGAAGGCGGTGATCAACCTATAAAGTCTGTCAAAAGGCAGGATGAAACAGACTTTTTTAATACCATGATTGATTCTGTGGTAAACAATATGGGTTAAAGATTTATGTCTTTAAATCATTTTGAATATTTTGGTTTTCTCTATGACTTTAACAAGTTGAAAAATATCCCAAAAGAACAAATACTTAAAAACTCGAGATTTACACACAGTCCTGCAAGTAGGTGGGAGCAGTGACTTCCAGCCTTACGAATTATATAAAAGAATTAAAAAATATGATCCCAAATTTATGCAACACCATTACAGACGTGAAACACATCTGCTCCAATATGTTATAGAGAAAAATTTGAAAAAGATTTTCCCAAACAATTACATTGCCTTTCAAATTTTGTTAGGAATACCTGCAAGTACTGCTTTTGCTGTAAAGAGCTGTTCAGAATTAAAACTGATAAAAAAAATTCTACAAGAAATACAATGAGTCAGGAAAGACTTTCAGCTTTGGCAATTTTATCTACTGAAGCATCTAAGATAAATTACGAGCCAATCCTTAAGGATTGCAGCCAAACTAAAAGTAGAAATTTTCTGTTTCTTTAATTTTACATTATTGTTTAATGTGCCAAAGAAATATGAGTAAAAAATTTGGTTTCTTCTTTGTGAATAAAGATTGACTTTATAAACCCTTGTCTTACGCCACCAGAGGGCGTCCCAAAATGAATCTTGCCCACATGAAGTAAGGACTCGCGCCGACACTGGTTGAGTGACAGCGCACTTTGTACACAGAGACATTTATTCAATAAAGCTGCGACTTGTTTAACTCGTTGTTTACGTCTGTGATGAATTTTTAGTACAATAAAAATAATTCCACTACCAAAATTAGACTGGTGTTGGATGGAACGGCGAAAGAATTCTTAGTCGATAAATGAATGTCTCGAAAAAGGGACAATCATCAATAAATGATGGCTCCGCAAATTTGGCATAACAGCAAATATTGGATGAGCCTTTTCGCAGGTAGGTCTTCAGGAAAAGGACAGACCTTTTCTGAGATTTTTGTGGGGGGGGGATAATGGAGATAAGGATATTTATTCACAAAAGATAGTTGTATTCGGGATCACAAACAGTCATTTTCTTTTTGAAACGACCCTGGAACATCATTTAAAACAGGTCTCATGGCTATTGTAACTTACAGCACAGAAGTTATGAGAATAATTTTATATGGATAACTGCATGATGAGTGTAGATAATGCAGAAGACAGATAGATTCAAGCTTAAATCTAAAGAAATTTTGAGCCTCGCCAAATTCCAATAACTAAACGCAAAATAATCTCAGATGTGCACCGCATCTCCTGAACCAATTGGGTTCACATCTCCTTTACTTTGGAACCAAAATTACTATTGCAAGAATGCGGGAAAATGAGAGTTTCTTGTGTCACAAAGAGTTACCTATATCAAGAAAATCCGAAAAATGGAAGGAGCAATTAAAATACTTCCTAAATGCGTATCTAAGGAACTTTCCACTAACAATGATCTATCATGGCGTGTATTTTGTGATGCGAGCAAGACCGTGTCAACTTGTACAAGCCCGTGCTAGAGTTGCCCCAATATATCCGTCAACAATACCAAGACTAGAGCTTCTAGCTTGTACCATTGCATCTAGATTCGTAAATACTACGAAGATTCATGTAGGACTGGAGAAAGTCCAATCAGCAGCAGATAGGCACAATGTAAATGTTCTTCATTGGATAAAGCGCAGAGAAAATTGGGGTACCCTTGTGAAAAACAGGGTACGAGAATGGCCATTATCTGAAACATGCCCGGAACGTACAATAATTGATTCGGAAAGAAAGAGGACTGTTGCTTGAGGAACCAAAAGAAATAAATTATCTTTTTGAAATTCCACAGTATAAGAAGATAACAATAGTGGAAGTGGAACTTGGACAATAGTGAAATACTTGACAGTATATCACTGCTTGTCCAAACAGAATAAAAGACAATGGAGGAAAGGTTTGAGTTCCAATTTCTGTTACAGGAACATTTTATATGAATTAATAATATAATTAAAATAAGATTAAATTTTCTATGATCTAGATGAACTCTTATAAGAATAAGTAAAATTATCCTTATTCCTTTCTATAAGAGTTATAGAACATTTAATTTTTAAAAAAAAGTTTTTCGATTGATTTTTCTGACAGCTAGGAAGCATTAAATTAGTGACAAGGTGGTTGAAATTCATATATCGCATAAAAAAAAGACTGCACAGAAAATTGCACAAAAGAAATCACACAAAATAAAATTCCACAAAAAAATGGGACAGAAATAAAATTCCACAAAAAAAATGGCACAGAATTAAAATTTCTCCAAAAAAAATCGCAGTGAAATAAAATTGCAGAAAAAAGGACCCAAAAACAGTTTACAGTAAGATGCACACATTATCTGTTAACTGTGAAGAAAACTCAATAATCAAAGAAATTCCAATCTTCACGCAAAATAATCAAAGATGTTCACAGCATCTCTGAACCAATTGGGTTCACTTCTCCTGCGACTTTGGAACCAAAATTATTATTGCAAGAACGGAAATTGGGAGTTTCTTGGGACACAGAGAATTACCTATATCAAGAAAATCCGAAAAATGGAAGGAACAATTAAAATGCTTCAATAAATTAGAAAGTCCTAGATGCGTATCTAAGGAACTTTCCACTAACAATGATCTATCATGGCGTGTATTTTGTGATGCGAGCAAGACCGTGTCAACTTGTACAAGCCCGTGCTAGAGTTGCCCCAATATATCCGTCAACAATACCAAGACTAGAGCTTCTAGCTTGTACCATTGCATCTAGATTCGTAAATACTACGAAGATTCATGTAGGACTGGAGAAAGTCCAATCAGCAGCAGATAGGCACAATGTAAATGTTCTTCATTGGATAAAGCGCAGAGAAAATTGGGGTACCCTTGTGAAAAACAGGGTACGAGAATGGCCATTATCTGAAACATGCCCGGAACGTACAATAATTGATTCGGAAAGAAAGAGGACTGTTGCTTGAGGAACCAAAAGAAATAAATTATCTTTTTGAAATTCCACAGTATAAGAAGATAACAATAGTGGAAGTGGAACTTGGACAATAGTGAAATACTTGACAGTATATCACTGCTTGGCCAAACAGAATAAAAGACAATGGAGGAAAGGTTTGAGTTCCAATTTCTGTTACAGGAACATTTTATATGAATTAATAATATAATTAAAATAAGATTAAATTTTCTATGATCTAGATGAAAAACTCTTATAAGAATAAGTAAAATTATCCTTATTCCTTTCTATAAGAGTTATAGAACATTTAATTTTTAAAAAAAAGTTTTTAGATTGATTGACTTTTCTGGCAGCTAGGAAGCAGTAGTGACAAGGCGGTTGATATTCATTTATCGCATAAAAAAAGACCCCCACACAAAATTGCTCAAAATAAATCGCACAAAATAAAATTTCACAAAAAAGGCAGAAATAAATTTGTATAAAAAAGGACGAAAAAAAGATGTTCTACGAGCGATTCTGATGTGGAAAAAATGGCTGTAGAAAATTGCAAAAGGATACTTGTCCTTTTGTGTTGGAGCAATTCGTTATCGAATAAGGGACACCGAAAGGAACTATGCAGCTGTCTCCACTATTAAAAAGAAATTTTCTCTCCTCAACAGTCACCTCAAGGTGTCCCTTTATAACACATATATATAAATTCTCGGTCTGAGAGACTTTACTCCCAGTTGTACAAAAGGGGGCCACTTCTATGAAACCAAAGCAAATTGAACTCGACGAAAAAGCTTTGGTTAAAGTGTAATGTGGGGGCCTAACTTGGTCCGGTGAATTTGACCATTTGAGAGACTTGAATGGCCGATGTACCCGTGCCTTTACTAATCGACCAGTTTGGGTATTTCGCACTTGTGTTAATATTGATCTTACCGATCTGCTGCTTTCTATTTTTTTTGTTTTATTGTTTTTTAGTCTGTTGAATTTTCGCTGCATTTGTGCGATACCGGAGTTGTCGGCTGCGGTTCCTCGGTCTATGCCCAAACATTCAATTTCCCCATTTTGTCCTCGTTTAAAAATTAGTCTCTCATTCCGCCATGCTTCCAAAGGCGGCACTCGATATCGAGTAGATCTTCTGAGACCCGTGGCAGGCCCAGAGATGTTCCCGTTTGAACTTCCAGGCCTGAACTTTGAACCCGATTTCTTTCGACTCAAACCTCTTCCTCTACTGATAAATGTTTGTTCGGGTTCTTCTTCCGAAGCTGAGTAATCTGAATGTCTTGCTCTTTTTCTAGTTGTCTGCTCAAATTCGGAAGGAGTCTCTCGGCGTCTTTTGTTAGACGATTCCTCTGACGATTTCTCCGTATCCAATTTACGTCCCTTAAGAGGATACGGCGTTGACGGAAGCTTTTCATGTGTGGCAGTTCTAGTTCGTCCTGTCATGTCAGGAGACTGTGTGCCACTGAATAATTTTCGTCTGACCCTTTTTAAACCTTTCACGCTGCCACTGTAAGAGGAACTTGTCCAATCTCTTTGAGGGGGGAGTCCTTCGTCCGTTGTACCGGGCAAAAATTCATATTTATCATCGTAACTCCTTTGATAAATGTTCACCGGATCCCGTGGGTTCCCCTCCCCGATGCTTCTACTTCAGCCCTTGGATCAGTAGATGAATTATCTGTCCCATTATCATCAAACATCTCTGTTTCCTCTTTCTTCCCTCCAACAAACTTTTGAATACGATGACGAATTCCTTCACTTGTGGATGGTGTAGGGTCTTCTAAGTTCTGAGTCCATGAAATAACTGGAACGGTATCAGTCCGATCTGTAGACGGTCTGCTTCTCTTGGAAGATGATGTTTCTGTGCCTGAATCGTGTTTTCTTTTCCTTCCTTCCATTTTTTTTAACTCTTTTCAACCTGAAAGAAAAGTTAACATTTGTTATTCATTGCTCAGGAACCTATTAAATGAGGAAACATTCCCTATTGTTACTACAGTGCAATAAGGCCCATTACTTTAACTCTCCGAATTATTGGTAATTCAATGACCATTTTTCTTTTAAAGAGTAACTCACAGATGGCCCTTAAATATAATAACATTACTATTAGGAGCCTTTTAAGATAAAAAATAACTTAATTTTAGATGAATATCTAAAGGTGTCTTCAAGTAATGCCCAAATTTGGAATTTTCAGACAGAAACCCATTCTAATGTTCATTTAAATTTGCGACGCAGCAATACAACCTCTTGTTTATTATAAAGCATTTTCATAAATTGCACGAGTCCCAAAATAGGCATTTTGAACTTGGATATGCAAAGAATAAGCATTATAGCATAGGAGTCTAAAAACATAGCATATTTTTACAGGAAAAAAAATGGAATCAAATGAAAAACGCACAAACGAGATAGAAATGAAAACATAGAACTTTTAGTAATAAAATTTGAAATTTCATAATGTTGGAATTAAAATTATCAACATCAATCTGAATTTAACATCTATTGACACTCCGAGCAACAATTATATGCATGTTTATTTGGCTTTTTATTTTTCAAATATATTACAGGCTGTACAAGATAATGACAAAATATAAATACAATTAAATTGAAATAACAATTAATATACAATCATATCATTTTAGGATGGTATTTGTATTTACTTAAATTTCAATGTACTTGATTTTTAACACTATTTTATTTGTTTGCATCATTGTCATCGTTAATTTCAACAATACCTAAACTTTTTGTACTTTCAATTATTTCATTTTGTTCTAAAACAGATACAATAGTCTTATGGTAACTAAAGTAAGAAAGTAAAATGTTTGATTCAAATTTATTCAAGTTTCGCGTAAAATCGATCGTCGTTTTATATTTTGTAGTACGGAGTTTTCCATCATTAGACATATTTAAATTAAGAGTGTCATTTAGAAATTCAATTACTGGTAGATTTTTATCATCTGCGAAGTTAATAATGAAGTATCCACTTAAAATCATTGGTGCATTATCATATTTTTCACCAAAAATTTTTCCCAGTATTTCAGAACCTTTTCTATAAATCGTCAAATTTTCGAATAAAAATTGTTCAATCTGTCTCATAGATTTTCCAGGCGAAATATAAATGGCAACCATTAATATGTATTGCCCATTCTCGGAATCGCAACAACAACGCATATTTCGCCTATATCAGAAACGTTAACACCAATGCTTCGGGTAAATTTAGTATGCATGTACATATGTGAAATGTGATGCATCTTGAGTATTGTGATAAATAGCTGCGCCTGCTGCTGGAACTTCGGGGCTTTAATAACTTGCAACAAAGTTGAAATTCGGAATAGCAAGTGTTCTTCGTTTTTCATACGAATTTCTGACAAAAACAAAACATTTGCCTTTTTAACGACAGCATTATTTTTTAGGTCAGCTGCAAAGCAAGTGGCGTGGAAATTAAGGAGGATATGTACCTCCTCATCATAATTTGTAGATATAATAACTTAAAATGGTGTGACATAAAATAGAAAAAATTTTAATGTATAGACAGAAAATTTGTGGGCAGTGGCAAAATCCCTACTAATAAAAACAACGAGCGAAAGTAGTCCGCCCACCATGAAATAAAATACGCAACCAACAGTTTTCCCCGGACGGACAAAACCTTCCGGGAATTTGACAGACCAGGGCCTCTCAATCCCGCTGGTGGGCGTAGAACAGAAGGCATGCTCTGTGATTTGTTGAGCGGCCGGTGTGAATGGAGATTCAGACAACTGACGTTGTAAGAATTCCTGAAGAGAAAACTATTGGGGAGAAATCAAAAATTATACTTAGAATGGTACCTACTCGCACAAATGCCATAAAACTGTGATGAGTTGCTTGAAAGAATAATGCAAACGGGCAACGGGACAGCTTGCGGTAGAGAGAAATTAATAGAAGGGGCTGAACTCATTTACAAAAATAAAAATTATATAAAGTGGCGACAGGCCCAGCAAAAATAAATAAAGGTCTCCCAGAATAATTCCAGAAGAATCGATAAAAAATTTGAGCTTTAGAGAATGTATAGGTCCAGAAAGGTCCCGTGCTACCATCTGGTGGCCAGGAGAGGAGGTAGAGAATGATCTGAGCGCAAAAGAGAACCAGAGAGGCCACCCTCCCAGTTCCTGACCGCACCAAATCAGGAATTCAATTAGTGGTAGATTTTTATCATCTGCAAAGTTAATATTGAAGTATCCACTTAAAATCGTTGGTACATTATCATATTTTTCACCAAATCTTTTTTCGATTATTTCAGAACCTTCTTTTGTATAAATCGTCAAATTTTCGAATAAAAATTGTTCTTTTGGTCTCATAGATTTTCCAGGTGAAATATAAATGGCAACCATTAATATGTATTGCCCATTCTCGGAATCGCTACGAGCAACACATATTTCGCCTATATCAGAAACATTAACACCAATGCTTCCGGTAAATTTAGTATGCATGTCCATATGTGAAGTGTGATGCATCTTGAGTATTGTGATAAATAGCTGCGCCTGCTGCTGGAACTTCGGGGCTTTAATAACTTGCAACAAAGTTGATATTCGGAATATCAAGTGTTCTTCCTTTTTCATACGAATTTCTGACAAAAACAAAACATTTGCCGTTTTAACGATACTGTTGCGAATGGCATCCCCTCTCCAACCAATCAGCAGCGACTGACGTCATTTTTTGTTGCGGTTCTGTTCTTACTTTAGATGTACTTAAATCGTACAGTTGTAACGTTGTGTATTGCTATTGTCGTCATTAAATGCCTTATGTGTCACATCCTTGTCTATTCAGTATTCGCAGATTATTTACACCAAAACTTGACGTCGGGTAGATGTCAGCCCTGCAATAATATTTTAAAGAATTGTGCTGCTGTGAGTTTAAAGCTTCATAATTTAATTGGCGCCCAACGCGGGGCGAAGTTTCGGTTTCAGTTTGTTATTTTTAGCGTGAGAGAAAAATGGATGCGACACAGTTAAAAACGCAGCGTAAACGATGTACTCATCGATTTTTGTTAAGTGCTAAAACTGTCGAAGAGGAGCTTACAAAAGAAGTTCCTGATTTAACTAAACTTTCGATTTTGAAACTACAAATAGGCGACAAATTTTCTCGCTTAGAACAGTGCCAATCGGATATAGCGAATTTAATTTTGGCAGAGGAAAACGGTGACGTAGCGTATGAAGAAGACTTCATAAAAGCAGAAAAGTACAGAGATAAATTTTCCGAACTTTGTGCTAGAATTGAAAGACTGTCTGTGAAAGAAAACGAAAATAAAGATGTCCCTGAAAAAAGAAAGTTCAAGCTTCCGAAAATAGAGCTCAAAAAGTTCGACGGCAATTCTAAGGAATATTTGACATTTTGGAGTCAATTTAAAAAGATTCATGAAGATGAAAGTTTGCCGAACGAGGACAAGTTCCAATACCTGTTGCAGGCCGTTGTGCAAAATTCAAAGGCGGCTCGAGTTGTCGAGAGCTTTCCCGCAACAGCGGACAACTATCCAAAAGCAATAGCGCAACTTCAAGAACGTTTCGGAAGAGAAGATCTCCTGGTGCAAATCTATGTAAGAGATTTACTGTCAATGGTCATGAAAAACGCAGCTACAGGACGCTCTAAAACAGATCTCCCAGCGTTATATGATGAACTGGAAGCGAAGATACGAGCTCTGGAGAGCCTGGGACGGACACAGGACAAGTATGGCGAATTTTTGAGTCCTTTAGTGGAATCATGTCTACCTGAAGACATATTATTAGCATTTGAAAGAAGCAAAAATTTAAAAGAGGATACTCTGGGTGAAGGTCGGACTTTGAAATTATTAATGAACTTCCTTAAACAAGTTAAAAATGACGAAATGATTGAACTTGCTAGGAATCATTTTTCAGCTCCTGCAAATCAAAAGAAAAGATATGTCAATCAACCGGATAGGTTCCCCTCTGCAGCTACCTTGGTAAGTACATATGATAGGAATGGCACAGGTAAGCAAAATTTATTATGCATATTTTGCAATAAAAAACACCCCTCCAAGGAATGTTTAGAAGCTAGAAAAATGATTTGAGATGAAAAGAAAAAGTGTGTTTTGAGAAACAGAGCCTGTTTTGGTTGTTTCTGTTTTTCATTTTTCCAAGTACTGTAAGGTAAAAAATTCGTGCTTGTATTGTGCAAAACCGCATCATTATTTAATGTGTGATCAAGCGAAAAGCAACGTTAATCAGAAATCTTCTGGTATTGAGACAAATTCATTATCTAACAGTTGTAGTAAAAATAATGTGTTTCTTATGACTTTAGTTGTTAATGTTTGTGCTAATAAAAAAGTAATCAAAGTTAGAGCTTTGATCGACAGCGGATCTCAATACTCTTATATTTCAAAACATGTTATTCAAAAATTAGGCCTTAAATCAAATAATAAGATAAAAATGCAACATCAGCTTTTCGGAGGGAGAAAAACGCAATACCAATCGCATGATGTTTATGAATTGTTAATATGTTCGCTGGATGAATCATTCTCGCTTCGCGTCGAGCTGTTTTCAGAGGAAAAGATTTGAGGCAAAGTGTCAAAAGTTAGTAGCCCTGTTGTAATTAATGAGTTGAATAGAAGGGTGATTATTTTGTCTGATCTCTTATACTAGCTGTCATGGCCCGGCGTTGCACGGGTTTTCTCTACTTTTATAAATTTTCCGTTCCCTTCACAAAAGCAGCATGACCAAAATTTTTTTCGAAATTACTTTGGCTTCCATGTCCCCCCCCCCACGCTAAGCCCGGCGTTGCACGGGCTTTTACAGAGTGTATAACTTAATCCCCCTGAGAACTTCCTCTTTCCCTCATGATGCCAGAACTTCTGTGTGGGTGTGTACACGTACGATGCGAGTGCATGGCCCGGCATCACTCGGGCTTTCTCGTTTCCAAAACAATGTCATTAAATTTCTCATTCTTGAAATTTCTTAACTTCTTTTCGTTGTGAGACGGGTTTCATTCCTTTCCATTTAACCCGGCGTTGCACGTACATATTCGAATGCATAACATATTTCCATGGAAATTCCCCTTCCTTTATCGAAGTTCCTGGTATGTGTGTAATTCATATATATTAACGTCATTACAATACCCTTTTTCAAAATATCTTCCAGATCTTACTGATGTCAAACAGGTTTCTTTTCAGGTCACAGTGACTTTTTTGAGTGTAGAAATATTTTCCTCCTTACTCTCCCCTCAGGTATAAGATTTATCTTCAAATTTCTATTACTGACTTTTGAAAAACAATATTGCTTTAGTGAAAAAATAATAAATTTAAATAAAAATAAAATTATTTTGACGCTTAATTAAAAAAAGTCATAATTTTTTTATAATAGATAGTTTTAAGGAATCTAAAATACTAAAATAATTTTCAGGTTTTCATTAATCAATCAGTCGTTACTTACAGTTAGCTTAAAAATGGGGGTCTAGATCGTATTTTTATCCAAAATAATAGGCGATATACTTTTTATTAACAAATAATTAATTTAATTTTATAATAATAGAAATATTCCTTTGATTTTAAAAAATATATGAATTTAAATCCTTAGCTATAAATACTAGTAAAAAAAATTCTACAAATAGCTCTTGTAACGCTTGGATGTTTGATTAAACATATGTAAGTGTTAAAAAAACACTAAGTTATATGTTTACATTCACTGAAAAAAAACATTCAAAAAGAAAATAATACTATCTGATAAAAACATTTAATTTTATAGTTTTTCACTCCCCTTTGTGTTAATTAATTTATTTTAACACGTATCTGACGGGAAAAAAGTATCTGATACAAAACTAACTTATTTATTTTATAATAAAATTGATAAAAAATTTTCATTTAGCAAATTAATTGTGACATACCGTTTACTTAAATAATGGCAGCACTGAAAATGAAGTCAAATTCAGATCAGTGGGTGGGCAGGGTGAAGAAATTTTTCAAATTACAAAATTTCACTACTATTTTAAATTTTGAAGTAAAATTGTGAGGATTTTTTGAAATATTCGAAGTTTTTTATACAAAACTAACCTATTAATTATTTTATGATAAAATTGATTTAAAATGTTCATAAGCCTTTATTTACATATTCACAGTATAAAATTCAAAAAGAAAATAATACATGTGATAAAAATATATTTCAGAATATTTCCTTTTTTATGATAATAAAGCAATCTTTAATAATAAAAAAACTATCTGTTGTGTCCCGCGCCAAATGATTTAAGGGAATTCCCCTTTTTAATACGTCAGCGAAACACAAAACAACCGTAACCTTTCATGGCTTCCAAACAGAAAGCAAACGCAAAGTGACCTTGACGCAAATCATGGTTTTTATTATGGAATTATGTCAAAAAAAGAAATATACATTAGGCATTATTTTAAAGTAAACTATAAATTGTATGAAAGAGAACAAAAATTTTATACTGATAAATATTTTAAATAAATCTCAGAAATGCATTGAATGCATTTTTTAACATTGACCTTCATTAATTCTACCGCGCATGCGCAAAAAAACAAAAAATCTTGCCGGTGTCTTTTTAAACTTTTCATGATCGCAAAAACGGTACTTTACGAAAATCACAAAAAAAATTTTAAAATCCGTAATTTTTAAGCAATTTTTTCAATCTTCGTACAGATTACGGATAATATTTTTTTACACACGGAAAACAAGTTTTGTGAGATAATTTTAATAAATAACGAAGTTATTAAACGTTGAGTAAAAATTTGGTCTAATATTTAAAAAATCGCAGAAAAAAAGTTTTGGTCATTTTATTTTTTAAATGAATGGAACTAAAAGAGAAAGGCTTGAAGTTAATTAGTGTAGAATATCGATTTAATAACACGAAAATAAATTCATACGCAACGATTTAGAAATAATTTTCATAAAAACGCATAAAACTATTCTGATGCTTGATTTAAAAAAAAAATCATTTTTTTTATAATAGATAGTTTTTAGGAATCTAAAATAATAAAATAATTTTCAGGTTTTCATTAATTAATCAATCGTTACTTACAGTTATATTAAAAATGTCTCTAGAACGTATTTTTATCCTAAATAATAGGCGATATAATTTTTATTAACAAATAATTAATTTAATTATAAAATAATAGAAACATTCCTTTGACTTTAAAAAAATATATTAATTTAAATCCATTATCAATACTAATAAAAAAAATTCTACAGATAACTCTTGAAACGTTTGGATGTTTGATTAAACATATGTGTTAAAACTCCACTTTTGGGGGAAAACCTAGTTATATGCTAACATTCACTGAAAAAAACATTCAAAAAGAAAATAATACTATTTGATAAAAACATTTAATTTTTTTAATTTTAATTTTATAGTTTTTCATTCCACTCTGTTAATTAAATTATTTAAACACGTATCTGCGAAAAAAGTATATTATACAAAACTAACTTATTAATTATTTTCTAATAAAATTTATTAAAAATGCTCATTAAACAATTAATTGTGACTTACCATTTGCTTAAATAATGGCAGTACTGAAAATGAAGTAAATTTCAGATCAGTGGGGATGCAGCAAGTGAATTCAATCATTGAAGAAGAGAGAAATAATTTACGGGGGGGGGGGGAATAAGCAGAAATGAACAAAATCGAATTCTGTAGATTCGAACCCAGACACAAGAAAGAATTAGATACTTCGCGAAAGCGACGCGCTATGCAAATACGCCACACAGACCCGTAGCGGAGAGTGAAAATAGGCAATAATAATGAATGGGAGGTTCAAATTGAAATGAATTTTTAATTGAGGGGATCCACAGGATATTCACATAACTATTGAAAGATCTCGATTGAAGATTAAATTTAAATGTATCGCAAAAATGTATTGATTTATGACATATTAAGAACACGAAATTAATAATAAATATATAATATGAGCATTAGCTTTTTTTTCTAAGGAAGTTATGCAAAAAAAAGGTTCGAAATGGGCAAATTCTTCGATTTTATTATGAAATTATATGTCAAAAAAAAAATATAGATTAGGCGTTATTTTAAAGTAAACTATAAGTTTTATGAAAGAGAACAAAAATTTCGATACTGATAAATATTTTAAATGAATCTCAGAAATGCATTGAATGCATTTTATCATCTTAATCTGACATATATAGTTATTTAATTTTGAAAATTATATAAAGAAAAGTTGACGAAAAAATAACTTTTTCACTCGCATTTTTTTTTACTCGCCAAAGTTTCTGATTTCCCCCTGTTTAAGGCAGAATTTTTCTAGTGTAACCCTTGAGTTAGATGCGGTCGACGGCTAAACATTTCAAAAGTCTTTGACGCAAAGCTAATTTTCGACGCCAATATTTGGCTAAATGCAAAATCGCGTATTATTAATTATTTTAAAAATCATTACCTTCATTTTTAGTGCATAATTTGTAAGTTAATGCTCTCAAACTTCACAAACTATTTGCAAAAATAACGTACTTTGAAATAAAAAATGTACAAAAACTATTATTTAAGTTATTTCTCAGAAAAACAGCAGTTTACGAAAATCACAAAATGTTTTTTAAAATCCGTAATTTTGAAGTAATTTTTTCAATCTTCGTATATGTTACGTATAATATTGCTTTACACACGGAAAAAAGGATTTGTGAGATTACCTTCATAAATGACAAAGTTATTCAATGTAAAGTAAAAATTGGGACTACTTTTTAAAAATTCTTTAAAAAAAAAGTTTTGGGAATTTTATTTTTTAAATGAAAAGATCTAAAAGAGAAAGGCTTGAAGTTAATTAGTGTAGAATATCGATTTAATAACACGAAAAGTAATTCATACCCAACGATTTAGAAATAATTTTCATAAAAACGCATCAGCTTTAACACTATTTTAAAAAATTCAAAAAAAATATAGAAAATATCGTTACTTTACAAAAACAATCATACTGTATCGTGGCGAAATAAATGATCTTTCCGATTCTGTAATTATTTTTTGTCTGGTTTCAACAGCGCAAATTGGATGGCAATTTTAAAATGGTGGAAAACGTCGAATCACCGCTCGGCCGAAACGGAACGGAAGTTCTGCCAAGTAAACAACCGGCAGGAGTAAAACAATTAGGCGTTTTAAGGTTTTTAATAAATATCTCTTGAACTAATTACAATGTCAATATAAATGGGCAATACGGCTTCCCTGGAAAATTCCCGATCTTTTGGTACCTTCCACGACTTTCTGCGTCGTACGGTTCGTGAGAAGATAGACGCACATACATAGATAGATACGTTTGTTTACCTTCGAATTTTAATAGTGTAAGAAGATGAGGATTGCGAAATAGATTTATTGCTAGGAGCGAATGTGGCGGGTTTGCTATTTATGGGAGGTTCTATTGAATTGGATTCGGGTTTGTTTTTATTAAGAACTCGCTTAGGTTTTGTTTTGACTGGAAAGCAGGAAATATTTGGTAAATGTAATGAAGAGTGTGATACTGTTTTAAGTGTTATTTCTTTATTTGTTAAAGAGTTGTCTGTTAATGAATTATGGAATCTCGAAAGCATTGGAATTTTTGACCCAATTCAAAAGTTAAATGAAAAAAATGAACATTTAAAGGTGATTGAAGAATTTAAAAACAGTATGAAAATTCTGCCGAACGGTAGATACGAACTTTGTTTGCCTTTTAAATCGGATGTAGTAAATCTGTCTTCCAACAAAGAATTGACATGGAAGCGGCATAAAAAGATGTGTGAACGCGCACAACAGAATGGGCTTCTAGATGATTATAAAGCTGTATTTAAAGAATGGGAAAAATTAGAAATTATAGAAAAAATTGAAGGGGAAAGCAAAAATTCATATTTTTTGCCCCATCGACCAATAGTGAAAAAGGATAGCATTACGAGTAAAATTCGCCAGTTTTCGATGCTTCAGCTCGTGAAACTGGCCAGAGTTCGCTACATGACTTACTGTATAAAGGTTCAAATTTAATTGAGCAAATACCAGATATTTTAGACAGGTTTCGTAGTTACCCGATCGGAGATTCTGCCGATAGAGAAAGCATTCCTTCAGTTGGGAATTGCCCCTAAGCATAGAGATTTTTTGAAATTCTTTCACCCTGACCAGGGAGAGGAAATTTTTTATCGTCTGGGTGCCGAGTGGTTTTTGGTGTATCGTCGAGTCCCTTCTTGTTAGCTGCAGTACTTACGCACTTGTTGGAAAATGTGCCAGCAGAGGATTCTCAACTAGGCTCCAAGTTAAAACTTTCGTTTTATGTAGATAATTGCGTTACGGGAGTGAATGATGTTGCACAACAAGAAAAATTGGTTTTAAAATCTAGGGAAATTTTGTCACGTGGGTGTTTTAATTTACGTAATTGGGAAAGTAATGTAGAAAGTAAACACATATCCAAAAGTACAGGTGCAACGAAATTATTAGGGATAATTTGGGATCTTGACAAGGATACTTTGAAGTGTAAAATTGATTTTGAAAGTTTATCAGGTGAGACTAAAATAACTAAAAGACTTGTTTTAGCAACTGTCCAAAAATTTTTTGATCCAATAGGTATACTGTGTTCTGTGACTCTAACACCCAAAATATTGTTGCAAAACACATGGAAATTAAAATTATCATGGGACTCATCTTTGCCAGATGAGATAGTGAAACCCTTTTTTAAATAGTGGAATGAAATAAAGATACTTTCAGATGTGGAAATTCCTTGTTATTTTGAAATTAACGATAACACACAAATGCATGTTTTTGTCGATGCTTGTAAAGAGGCCTATGCTACTTGCATATTTTTTAGATCGAACACTTTGAAGGGTGTAAAGGTTGCACTTGCTAGGGCAAAAGCGAGAGTAGCTCCATTAAAGCAGGTAACAATCCCCAGATTAGAGCTGATGGCGTGTTGTATTGGTGCCAGGTTGGCACATTCGGTACAGGAATCTCTTGATATTACTGAAATGGAAACCGTCTTTTGGAGTGATTCCATGGTTGCACTGTATTGGTTAAGGGAAAAGGGAGGTTGGTCAGTTTTCGTTTCGAATAGGATTAAAGAAATAAAAATCTCTTCCCTAATAGTGAATGGCGTCATGTGCCTGGAAAAATGAATCCGGCCGATTTAATTTCTCGAGGATGTTCACCTGGTCATTTAGTTGAGTCACATTGGTGGGAAGGTCCATTGTGGTTGGTAGAGCCACCAGATACTTGGCCCTTAACAAAGTTACCCGATTATGATACTTCCGAAATTTCATTAGAAAGAAGAAAAGTTAGATTGTGTAATTTAAATTTGTCTGAGGAAAAGTTGCCATGGTATGCTAGGAAATTTTCGAAATTCCATTCAATCTTAAGATTAGTTGCCTGTGTTCTTAGATTTATTAATAATGTTAGATGCAGAGAATTGGTGACAGAGAGAAAAAGGACAATTGTCTTTAGATGAGATAGAAAGTGCTGAGATCCAGCTGATTCGATCTGTTCAAGCTCAGTGTTTTGTAGATGAAAAGTTAATTTCAAACCTCTGTGTGTTCAGAGATCATAACATCATTCGTGTGAAAACACGAATAACTGAGCGCATAGATACGTCTCTTTTTCTTTCGCCAATCTTACTGCCTAACAATTGTATATTTACACAAAGACTTGTAGAACATTTTCATTTAAAGAATCATCATGCGGGCACGCAATTGCTTTTAAGCATAATACGTGAGAAATATTGGATAGTAGGTGGTAGGAGAACTGTTCGAAAGATATGGAATGCCTGTGTTAAATGCCGTAGATTTAAAAGTAAATCTCCCATGACTGATCCTGTTTCTCTACCAGCTGACAGAGTGAAAGATGCAGCAGTATTTGAAGTGGTAGGTGTAGATTTGGCTGATCCCCTGTACATTAAACGGGGTGATAACGTTTGGGTTGTCCTCTATACCTGTGCCATCTATCGTGCTTTGCACCCCGAATTAGTTTCCTCTCTTATTACTGATGCCTTCCTATTATCTTTTCGTAGTTTTGTGGCCAGAAGAGGAAGACCTCGCATAATATATTCAGAGAATGCTACAAATTTCAGAGGAGCCTATAACGAATTAGCTGCTATAGATTGGAACGAAGTATCTCGATATGCAGAGATACAACGTATAACGTGGAAATTTACACCTCCCACAGCTGCCTGGTGGGGAGGTTTTTGGGAGAGGCTTGTAAGAACAGGGAAAGAGCTTCTCAGGAGAACCTTAGGAAAGGCCATATTTACATATGAAGAATTGCTAACGATTTTATGCGAATGTGAAAAAGTTGTTAATTTGCGTCCATTGACATATCTGTCTGAAGATATGCAGGATTTAACTCCAATTACGCCTGCAATGTTCCTCTTTGAAATACAAACTGCCGAGACCAAAGATTTAGAGATCCGGGATGCTAATCACTTCCGTAAAAGAGTGAGATTTAGAGCTAAAGTAATAGAGGAGCTAAAAAAGCGATTTAGGAACGAATATCTTGGACAATTGATTCAACGACAAAAACAACATCCTCAGTCGTCAAACATTTGTGAAGGTGACATAGTTTTGATTGGGGACGATTGGAAAAAACGTCTTCAATGGCCTTTGGCTCGTGTAATAAAATTGATTCCAGGAAAGGATGGACTGGTGAGAACTGTAAAACTAAGGACACAGTCTTGTACTTTAATTCGTCCAATGCAACGTGTGTTTCCACTTGAGGTGAGTGGGAATAGTGTAACAAGTCTTCCTCTCCAAAAAGTTCAACAGATTGATTTGTCCATGAACTGTGCTGATCCTGATACTGTAAAAGCTAGTGTGAAACCTCAGGTGACTAGATGTGGTCGCCCAGTGAAGAAACCCGACAAACTGAACTTGTTGACTTTAACTGATGTTTTTGATTAAGCTATCCAGCTTATCAAAAAGGGGGAGGATGTTGCGAATGGCATCCCCTTTCCAACCAATCAGCAGCGAATGACGTCATTTTTTGTTGCGGTTCTGTTCTTACTTTAGATGTACTTAAATCGTACAGTTGTAACGTTGTGTATTGCTATTGTCGTCATTAAATGCTTTATGTGTCACATCCTTGTCTATTCAGTATTCGCAGATTATTTACACTGATACTTGACGTCGGGTAGATGTCAGCCCTGCAATAATATTTTAAAGAATTGTGCTGCTGTGAGTTTAAAGCTTCAGATACCATTATTTCTTAGGTCAGCTGCAAGGCAAGGCAAGTAGTGTGGAAATTACGTAGTACCTATCCCTGAAGGGGATGTACCTCCTCATCATAATTTGTAGAGATCACTTAAAATGGTAATACATAAAATAGAAAAATTTAAATGTGTAGAGAGAAAATTTGTGGGCAGTGGCAAAATGCCTGCTAATAAAAACAACGAGTGAACGTAGTCCGCCCACCATGAAATAAAATACCCAACCAGCGGTTTTCCCCAGACGGACAAAACCTTCCGGGAATTTGACAGAACAGGGCCTCTCAATCCCCCTGGTGGGCGTAGAACAGAAGGCATGCTCTGTGATTTGTTGAACGGCCGGTGTGAAAGGAGATTCAGGCAACTGACGTTGTAAGAATTCCTGAAGAAGAGAAAACTATTGGGGAGAAATCAAAAATTATATTTAGAATGGTACCTACTTGCGCAAATGCCACAAAACTGTGATGAGTTGTGTGAAAAAGTTATGCGAAAAATTTAAATGTGTAGAGAAAAAATTTGTGGGCAGTGGCAAAATGCCTGCTAATAAAAACAGCGAGCGAACGTAGTCCGCCCACCATGAAACAAAATACCCAACCAGCGGTTTTCCCCAGACGGACCAAACCTTCTGGGAATTTGAGTG
This sequence comes from Trichonephila clavata, assembly GCA_019973975.1. Taxonomy (NCBI): domain Eukaryota; kingdom Metazoa; phylum Arthropoda; class Arachnida; order Araneae; family Nephilidae; genus Trichonephila; species Trichonephila clavata. The sequence goes on from BMAO01002926.1 coordinate 25,772, forward strand.
GCCAGGGCCTCTCAATCCCGCCGGTGGGTGTGGAACAAAAGGCACGCTCTGTGATTTGTCGAGCGGCCGGTGTGAAAGGAGATTCAGACAACTAACGTTGTAAGAATTCCTGAAGAGAAAACTATTGGGGAGAAATCAAAAATTATACTTAGAATGGAACCTACTTGCACAAATGCCATTAAACTGTGATGAGTTGCGTGAAAGAATAATAGGAACGGGCAACGGGACAGCTTGCGGTAGAGAGAAATTAATAGAAGGGGCTGAACTCATTTACAAAAATAAAAATTATATAAAGTGGCGACCGGCCCAGCAAAAATAAATAAAGGTCTCCCAGAATAATTCCAGAAGAATCGATAAAAAATTTGAGCTTTAGAGAATGTATAGGTCCAGAAAGGTCCCGTGCTACCATCTGGTTGCCAGGAGAGGAGGTAGAGAATGATCTGAGCGCAAAAGAGAACCACAGAGGCCACCCTCCCAGTTCCTGACCGCACCAGATCATGAATTCAATTAGTGGCAGATTTTTATCGTCTGCAAAGTTAATATTGAAGTATCCACTTAAAAGCGTTGGTACATTATCATATTTTTCACCAAATCTTTTTTCGATTATTTCAGAACCTTCTTTTGTATAAATCGTCAAATTTTTGAATAAAAATTGTTCTATCGGTCTCATAGATTTTCCAGGCGAAATATAAATGGCAACCATTAATATGCATTGCCCATTCTCGGAATCGCAACAAGCAACTCATATTTCGCCTATATCAGAAACATTCTTATAGTAAATTTAGTATGTATATCCATATGTGAAGTGTGACGTATCTTGAGTATTATGATAAATAGCTACGCCAGCTGCTGGAACTTTGGGTCTTTAATAACTTACAACAAAGTTGATATTCGGAATATCAAGTGTTCTTTTTTCATACGAATTTCTGACAAAAACAAAACATTTGCTTTTTTAACGATAGCATTATTTTTTAGGTCAGCTGCAAGGCAAGTGGCGTGGAAATTACGGAGTACCTACCCTCGAAGGGGATGTACCTCCTCATCAAAATTTGTAGAGATAATAACTTAAAATGGTGTTACATAAAATAAAAAACTTAAATGTGTAGTTAATGTGTAGAGAAAAAATTTGTGGGCAGTGGCAAAATGTCTGCTAAAACAGCGAGCGAACGTATTCCGCCCACCCATGAAACAAAATATCGAACCAGCGGTTTTCCCCGAACGGACAAAACCTTCCGGGAATTTGAGTGACCAGGGCCTCTCAATCCCGCTGGTGAGCGTGGAACAGAAGGCTCGCTCTATGATTTGTCGAGCGGCCGTTGTGAAAGGAGATTCAGACAACTGACGTTGTAAGAATTCCTGATGAAAACTATTGGGGAGAAATCAAAAATTATACTTAGAATGGTACCTATTGGCACAAATGCCATAAAACTGTGATGAGTTGTGTGAAAAAAAAATGCGAACAGGCAACGGGACAGCTTGCGGTAGAGAGAAATTAATAGGAGGGAACATGAAGTCATTTTCAAAAATAAAAATGATAGAAAGTGGCGACAGACCCAACATAAATAAAGGTCTCCCGGAAAAATTCCAGAAGAATCGATAAAAATTTTTAGCTTGGGAGAAGATATAGGCGCAGAAAGAGAAGGTCCCGTGCTACCATCTGGTGGCCAGGAGAGGAGGTAGAGAATGATCTGAGCGCAAAAGAGAACCAGAGAGGCCACCCTCCCAGTTCCTGACCGCACCAGATCATGCTTCAGGTAAGCTTTAAACCATTACTCCCTGGACTCCTTGCTAACTCCTTGAAAAGAGAGGGGAGTTTAGCTATAAGTGGAAATAAGGTAAGAAATAAATGGAATTTAAAAAATTAAAAATAGTTTTAAAAAATTTGAAAAGTCCCAACGCATTTTGAGGAAATTTAGTCCCTTAGCCTTTTGGCGTATGGAAAATTTACGAAATGCTGGTCTAGTCCGGCTCTGGGCCTTTTAAGTGAAGATGACACAGCCAGATCGTAGGCTGGCTGGTTTTGAATTAATTCGTAGGGAACTTAAAGAATTTTATCAAAAAATATTTTTGAAATATTTTTAATGAAATCTGGAATCTTTAAGAATCTGGAATTTTAATGAATCTGGAATTTTTAAGAAATTTTTTCAATCTTCGTACAGATAACGGTAATATTGTTCTACACACGGAAAAAAGGTTTCGTGTTGCTATCTTCATAAATGAAGAAATTATTAAATGTTTAATTAACATTAAGTTTTAAGAAATCGTAAAAAAAAGTTTTTAGCATTTTTTTAAAAATTACTATCTAAAAGAGAAAGGCATGAAGTTATTTAGTGTAGAATATTGTTAAAATAACGCGAAAATAAATTCATACGCAACGATTTAAAAATTATTTTCGTCAACGCATCGGTTTTAACCTCGTTTTAGAAAAAATGGTAAAAAATAGAAAATATCAATATTTTGTAAAAAAAAAAATTATACCATATCGTGGCGAAATAAATGATAGTTCCGATTCTGTAATTATTTTTTGTCTGATTTTAAAAGCGAAAATTAAATGGCTATTTTAAAATAATCGAAAAAGTCGGAACTTTGCTCGGCCGAAACGGAACTGAGGCTTTGCGAAATAAACAACGCACAGGGGTAAAACAATTAGGCGTTTTAATGTTTTTAATTAATATCTTTTTAACTAACTACAATATCAGAATGGTTAAAACGGCTTTCTCAGATCATTCCCGATCTTTTGGTACCTTCGGTGAGTGTCTGCGTGATGCAGTTCGTGAGAAGATAGAAGCACATAGATAGATACAAACACACATACATACGTTTGTTTACCTTCGAATTTTAATAGTGTAGATCATTTTCAGATTCAACGATCAGTTGCATATACCACTTACGGATTTGACAACTAATTCCAATACCAGATTTGGCGACTAATTCCATATTTAGCGACTAAAAAATTAAGTTGTAAACTTAAAAGCGAATACGTTTGTGGTTAATACAAATAAAACAAACAAAACAAAAGTGTTTTTTATGTGAAAAAGGGGAGGGTGAATGCGTCAGTATATTCTTGCCATAACAAACATTTCTCCGAGAATGGAAATAAAAGACTCATGCATGTCGAAAAAAATAACTTATGATCTAACAGCTAAACATTTTTTTAAAGCAATATGCTTAGAAATAATGTTAAGAATTAAATAATAGCAATACGTTTAAAAGGTGATAATACGATTGGCACTTAATATTACCATGCTTTTATTAGCTCGCTTTCTTGTTTGTCTGCGTGGAATTTTGTAACTGATTTTAAACTGACTTCCCGAAGAACTAGAGACTTGAAATTTAGACCATACTTAAGATTGATATAGTGTGAAAGAAAATTTTATCTACTTTCGATTAATGTGGTTATTCAATTCCTAATATTATAGCTCACACACTCTCTCTATATTTATTTATGTATATATATATTTATCTTGTTCAAATTTCCAATCATTAATAAAAAATTTTATGAATCCAATCAAGTTCAAATAAATTTTTTAAACTTGTAGTAGATGACACTCGATGTTAATATAGTTTTTTCAAATATTAATTCATTAATTACCAGTTAATTAAATAAATTAATTACCGATTTTTGACGCCAGCTTAGATTTATATAGATTGCTGTAACAATGTAACTGTTAAAACAATGACAAAAGTTGGCATCGAAAATCAGTTTTCAGCGAAACTAGCCAAACCGTGTGTACATTGTTACGATTGAAATTTTGAATATATAAATCTATATAAAAATGAATGTGTGTCTGTCTGTACTCGATAGATTCAAAAACCATACATCCAATTGCCGAGAAAATTTGGGAAATTATTAGGTACATCCCCGGAAGGTTTTTGAAAATGCTTTCAAAATCAGAGTTGGGTTTCTAGGTGCTCCCGAACAAATATCCCAAAAATATCAAAATAGCTTAAGATAAAGTTCACTCACTCACGCACTAATCACGATATCTCCGGAACTATTCCACCTACAGACTTGAAATATGGTAGACCTCAGAGATCCGTTAAGAAAGGGTTTTGCGAAATTCAAACTACAAGGGGTGTTAAGGGAGGTTATAAATGTCTCCTTTGTAAAACTATTTGACATACAATCTTGAAATTGGGTAAGCAGATTCCATTCATACAGTAGAGATCTGCTGCAAACTGAGTTTGGTGAAAATCACCCCCAAGTGGGATTGCAGGGTTTAAGGGGAGTTATAGATGATTTCCATTTTTAAACTACTGGACGTACAGTCTTGAAATATGATAATCAGAATCCTTTTATGGATTAAAGATCCCCGACATAGTGTTTTGTGAAAATTGACCCCTAGGTGGCGTTATAGATAATTCTTTCCATTTTTAATTTATTAGATTCACAGTTTTCAAATTTGGTAAGCAGATTCCTTTCATAGAGTACAATTTCCAAAATGGGCTTTGTGAAAACAAACACCCATGTTTCGTTGCAGGGACTTAGTGGTGCGTAATAATAGTTAATCTCATTTTTAAACCATTAGACATACAGTCTTGAAATTTGGTACGCAGATTCCTTCCGTAGAGTAGAGAACCGCTACAAAATGGGTTTCACAAAATCAACCCTCAAGTTTCATTTCGATGGATTAAGGGGCGTAAAAGATAAATATTTCCCTTTTTTAATATTAGATCTACCTGCTTGAAAATTGGTACGCATATTCCTTTCATGGAATAGAGTTCTTCAAACAAAGAGTGAAAGGAAAATCGACCCCCAATGATTGTTGCGAGGGGTTAAGGGAAGTTATAGAAAAAAAATTCCCGTTTTGGAATTGTTAGACACACATACTTGGAATAGGTTAATCATGTGTTTTTTGTTGTTGCATAAAGATCCACTAAGAATGCATTTGAAGAAACTCCTGGAGGGTTACTGGGGCATAAATCCTTTTTTCGAACTACATCGACTGTTAATAATGGAATTTGGCTTGCATTTTTCTCTTGTTGAATTGAAATTTGATAAGAACGGTTATTTTGGAGAACAGCTCTCAACGAGATTATGGGGGGGGGGGGGTATTGATAATAAAAATTTCGTTTTTGCTCTATTAGATTGAAATTTGAAATTTGGCTTGCATGTTTATTTTACGGAATAGAGATCAACCAAAAAGTAGTTTTGCAGAAATCCACTAGATTATAAGGTTACGAAAGTGCAAACATCCTTCGATTTCAATTTTAGAGATAATTAGAAAATATAAAAATTAGTAGTTCTGTCCTTTTTTTTATGAAGAGGTGAGAATTACAATTATAAGTAAAATTTTCTATACAATCAAATTATGATTAGTAGGATTTGATCATCAATAATATATATATATAACTGTATATATTCATAAAACGTAAAATGCACAGCACAAAGGGTGTGGGTAACGACTAGTATATATATATATTCTTCAAATTTTTAATCGTTCATGAAATACTTTCTGTTCATCCATTCAAAGAAGGAATTGACTTATATTTTTTTATATTATTTGTTTTGAAATACAAAAAATATATCAATTATAAATTATCAATTTTTATTGTATTTATGTTTCACTATTTTGGCAATAATCGCTAGCATATAAAAGATAGATTAGCTGTCAGGGGCTTTTTTCTGTACCTGATCATTAAGACAACGATGAAGAACAGTTTGAGCAAGAGTGTCACGATTTCAAAATGAATATGAAGGGGGGGGAGGGAATTAAGAACAAGAAGAATCCCTTCCTACATCAAGAAAACCGTTGGGAAGTACTTTTCAAATTTAGAAGTCGCAATGAGAATTTACTGGACACTTCCTGTGACAAACTGTACAGCAGAGAAAAGCCATTTGCCGTTAAAAGAGTTGTAACGGGCCTATCCGCGTTTTTCCTAACAATCCTTTTATGGAATAAATTTCTTTAAATATTATTTGATTGAAAACTTCCTCCTGAAAAAGACGTGGTTTATGTAAATTTGTCACGTATTTAAATATTCACTTTCGGGTTCGAGAAGGAGAGAGAGAGAGGTTACTACAATCACTTAAATATATCAATACCTCCTCCAATGTTACCACAAAATTATCACAAAAAAAAATAATTTCTTTCCTGAGAAATTTTTTAGAGATGGCAACAGACAGATAATTGAAATACAGCTATTAGGCTGGAGGGTACTAGGGACAAAATATTTAAAATTAGCAAATTCGATAGAATACAGAAGAAAGATAGTCACTTAAATAGTTGGAAAATTGACCTGTTCTCTAGCACAAATATTCTCGCAAAAAATCAAACCACAAGACTAAATGCTATAAGTAGGTAATTGCAATTCAAAAAAGGAACTAGCTAAAATTACGTTTTATTTTTGTTTAAAACTTAAAAATACCTTCGCAAATTATATTTTAACACAATTATAACTTCTCCCCCCCCTTCAAAATATCAGTATAAGATATCCTAAAAAATACAAAATTTTTCAAACCAATTCATTTAGTAAACTTACATTGATCAATTGATTCTTTGAAAATTATTTTTTTTCGATAAATAATGAGTATGAAAGGCCAAAATTAGCTAAAAAACAAACTATAATTTTTTATAAATTTACCAAGCAGAGCAAATTTCCTGTTATGATATTGACGAATTTTTCAAAAGCATAAAAAAAAAAAATACTAAAAAAAATAATCAATGAAACTTTATTTTAATAGACAAAAAAACTAAATGTAAAATGGTACTTTACAATTAGAATTTCTTTTTAGTGATATTCAGCATTTAATTATGATACATGAATGCATAATTTAAAATACTAAACAAGAGGTAAAAAAGCTTATCAAAATTAATTATGATTAACTATTTCAAAATATTCTCTCATCTGATTTCCTTTGTTATTTAAACAGGTAAATTTATCTACAGAAGTCAAGTAAATATATATAAAAATATTTAACTTTTCATCAAGATTCATAACTGTTAATAATTATAGAATATTTATCAATGCAAATATCAAGAAATATAAGAAAATAAACAAAGAAGGCATATGGACGCACTAAAATCTTCAGACATTTTCAAATCTTTAATGTAAACTACAGACATGATATTTAAGACATAAAATTATATTTTAAATATGTTAAAAAATTGAACACAGTCATAGAAAACCAACTTATTCACATCTCAAATTCGGTATAAAGAAAAAATTCAATTAAATCCAATTTTCCTTAAAAAAGTTGGATCCACACTATTAAAATTCGAAGGTAAGCAAACGTATGTATATATGTGTGTCTATCTTCTCACGAGTCGCAACACGCATAAATTCACGGAAGGTACCAAAAGATCAGGAATAATTCGAGGAAGCCGTTTTGACCATTTATATTCTGATATTGCAATTAGTTAAAAAGATATAATTTACAAAATCTTAAGACACGCATAATTGTTTTATCGCTGTGTGTTGTTTATTCCGCTAATATGCAGAGACGCGATTGAGGAATGGAAGGAGGCGAGGGGGGGGTGAAAATATTTTGGTTCGACCGACGTTATTGCAACAGTGATCTAATTTTTTTCTACGAAACTCAGACCAAAAACATTTACAGAATTGGAAAGAAAATTTATTTCGCAAGATACGGTATAAATATTTTTTTACAGAATACTATTATTTGTATTTTATACGATTTTTTAAAAAATAAATCAAAATTCATGCGTTTTTATGAAAACGATTTCTAAATCGATGCGTATGAATTTTTTTTGGTGTTATTAAAACGATATTCTACACTAAATAAGTTCATGCTTTTTCCTTTTTGACTCAGTCATTTTTAAATAAAATACCAAAAACTTTTTGTTACGATTTTTCAAAAAAATACTCACAATTTAAAAAAAAAAAAACATTTAATAACCACGACATTTAATGATAATCGCATGAAACGTTTTTCCCCGTTTGTAGCTATCAGTA
>BMAO01002927.1:0-32110 GCA_019973975.1 Trichonephila clavata
ATACATAGTTTAACGTACGTGTAAATCAAATTTCATAAGTGTACGTTAATTTTTCTGGGAGGAGTAGTATTTTAAAAAATCACTTTATAAGTTTCAAATTTTTCCCTTAAAAATAAATGGTTCGCTTTTTATGAAATTTTGAGCACAAATTCTGTTTTAAAATATACATACACATAGGAAGCAACCAAAAAAATTATGAAAATCATTAAATTAAAAAGTTTTGTGTAAATCGTACCATGTCCCCTTAGTCATTTTATTCTTATTTTTAGAATCATTTCTTACTTTTTAGTTCGATTCACTATAAAGCGCGTTTTTTAGTTTTTTTAAACTATAATTTATTTTTCATTTTTTAGCTCAATCAATCTACAGTAAAAACGTCTTTTTTTTTTTTTTGGTCATTAAAACTATTATTTTTTTTTATTTCCATTTTCAGAAAAACTTGGTAATTCTTTATATTATGGTAAGAAAGTGCTTACGCATCCTTCCTTCTTTCACATAAACAGCACTTTTTTGCTTGTTGTATTTGTATTAACCATGAGCATTTTCACTTTAGGGTTGTAACTTAATCTTTCAGTCACTAAATCTGGAAATGGGATTGAATTTGTGTGTGTGTGAATATTAACGTCACACTGTTCAGCTACCCCCCTCTTGGCGACGGACCTTATTATTTTAGACCATGGTCAAGTGACGCGGACGACACCTGAGCTGGCACCCCCCTCTCCTAACTACCACACCACACCAACGGGAGGAAGTTTGAGCTCTAGACAGATTTAACGTGCATCGCTCCTCTACAAGGCGGGTCTTTAGTGGTACTGGGCTCGAACTCATGACACGCTAGCCATGATCCGATACCTTGACCACTTAGCTACCGCAGCCACCTGGAAATGGGATATCATTAATCCTAATCAGGACAATGGAACAAATTATTAAATTATTGTATTGTCCTCGGTCCTTGACAAGTATGTAAAAATTCGAAATTATCTGACCTTTTAAAGTGGGTAAAAATATCGAGTTCGAAGATCCCGTTACATACAGGTGAAGTTAATAAAAGTGTGATAATAAAAAACACAGTCTCTCCTGGTGACGGATTTCATAATTTTTATTCACAATTAGATATCTAAAATGACATCTTATGAAATTCTAGTTCATTTATTGCTTCATTTACCCCTCAACTGGTTTGCCCATACGGGCAACCTAAAGCTGGTCACAACCTGTTTGCCCGTACACTGTACGAGTACTCTGTTATTTTCTTCTTTCTAACTTTGATTTGCATATATTTTTCTTCCTTAGAGTGAGATTATTAGTGCTCGTGTTTTTGAGACATGATGTTAGTCCATGGTAGAGAAATACTTCTGATCTAGAGTTTTCTTTGTGGTGAAGGCGCAAATTTGTATTCTTGAAAATATTCCATACAGAACAGGGATTGGCAAGGCAATGGGCACTTTGTTGCTTGAGAAGAAATGAAAATGAAAAGATAATCCAAAAAAGTCGATATTATCTTTGCCCCCCCCCCCCATTACAATGTAAGACTTAGTATTTCACCATACTTTAAGCTTGTGTGCGTGCACATATAAATCCTCAACCATTTAATAAAGAGATAAAAAGCAACTTTAAGAGAATTTTTTTAAGATACATGAAACATTTTTCATAGAAGGCAGAGTGTACTTATAAAAAGCAAGCATTTAGGGTTTTTTATATTCCCAATTCTTCAAAAATTGCGTGAAAACTTTAAAACTGAAAATTAAAATAAAGTCTTCTATTTTCACATTCAGTTAAGTATTATGCTTAGTTTTATATGCAATAAAATATTTTTCTTTTTTTTGAAACATTGTGAACAAAAAAAATTGACTGCTTAAGGGGTTCACCCATGTGATGGCCTGTTTTTTAAGCATTCTTATGGAATTTTTTTTCGATCAGTAAGAAGATAGAACTTTAAGTTTTTCATCATTTATTTATATGTATTTTAAGAGTATGTATCAAAATATTTAGCCAAAAATATCCCACAGAACACTAGTTATAGCGCTCTGAACACACCCTCCTCGAAAAAATGGACGCTCGCTCCTTCAAATTTCATGGGTTTTTAGTTATGTTTTTGCTATAAAAAACAGAAATATTTTGAATTTTGGAATGATCGCACTCCATTTGGTGCTTATATATGTGCAGAGTCTACCCTATAAATTTGAAGTCTTTCCGCTAAACCGTTCTTGAGATATGTTGGAGGAAAATTTGAAAAACACAATTTTGAGAAACAAGTAAATTTTCGTAAATGTTAAGCACATACCTTTATATGCGCAACTGAAAATAGCATAAAATACTTTTTCGGTAAAGCAATTGATTAAATACAAGATATCAATCATTGGCATGTTAGAGCGTTTTTCACATGTTGTATGTTACAATAATGCAACTAATGAACTTTTTACTAACAGAAAGTAGTGTACTATACTTTAAAAAAAATTTTAAAATTTTTTTTAATTTAAAAATTATTAAATTTAAATATGATTTGGCTCATCTAGGGCACAAATGCCGAAAACCCGAGGTCAATTGATTGCTTATTGGCTGAGAAAAAGGTACAACAAAATTTGAAACGAAGACGAAATTTGCGACCTAATAGCGCTTTTTTTACTCTACGTGAAAAACGCGCTAAAAAGCGTTTAAAGTTTCAAGTCCGATTAAAACACAATGAAAATCTTAACTTAGCGCTAAGAACAGCAGCTCTTCTAACACCTGCTGCTTTATAACGACTTCGAATTTTAAAAAATCGCTTTACCGCCGTATTCCAGACATGTTAAGAAAGCAATTTATGGAGAAAAAAACTTTTGATTTTTTGAACCCATCACACGGGTGAACCGCCTTAAGGGGTTAGGGTTAATCGCTGTATCCGTCGTTAACTGGACCGTTGTTTCAAGGAAGAGAACCATTTTTTCGCCATAAGTTCGCTTTTCCGTCGCAAGTTCAGTTGTTAAAAAATTCTGATCGGGGTTCAGGTTATACTTTGGGATCCTTCATTATACTGGCTGTAAGGTATACAATTCATTGGAATTGTATACTTTAGGATTGAATACACAAAAAAATAGCATCTCTGTATTCATACTTCTGTCAAATAGTAGTTCAGAAAAGATATTTTAAAAATTCTTAGTACATAATTGATTCGTCTAGTAGTTCAGAAAAGATATTTTAAAAATTCTTAGTACATAATTGATTCGTCTATATTCTTCATGTAAGTATTATAACTTAACCATTTCTTTTGATTAGACTTATTTTTCTAGAAAAAAGTAAAACACAAAATCCCTTTTTTCTAAGCGCAATGGACATTTTTTGGAAAAAATTTCCCTCTATTAATTTGTTGAATAATTTTATAAATCTTATCTACTTCGGCACGAAAAATAAAGACACTCAAATGAGAATATAAATTTAAATTTAAATGCAATATTCACATTCTCCATACATTAGAAGTGTGTGTGAATATAATTCCACTTTGAATATAAGATTTGGTCTCAATTTACATTGAAAACAAATCATTTCGAATGCTTAGAGTCAAATATCTTAGAGATTCCATGGAGGTTTGATAAAGTCGCCTACAGCTTCGCAATAAACCTTAATTAAAATTATAATACTCCTTGAATTCTTGGGCTTAAGAGGTGTGGCTTATTATTTCCAATCTTGAAGCCTGTAATTTAATTAAAATACCTTTAATCTCAACTGCTTGTAAAGTTGTTTTATAATTAATATTATGTAAATGATAATAAATATTTGTTTGTAATAAATTTTATTGTTTACACCCACAGTTCTTTGTTGTAATGGAAAATATTTCTAAAAGTTTTTTAGATTTTTTTAAATAAATGTTTTTAAATTTATTAGGAAACAATACGTTAGTGAGTTAATAATAACTTTTCGCTATTCAAAATCTAAATTATATTTCTTTACACAATTTATAAGTATTGCTATATTCAGTGAAGTTATAATAAACTGTTTCCGAGTATTAAACTTAAAAGCTTTTAAATACAGAATAAGCTTTAAAAAAAATCTGGAAGGGATATTAAAGTGTAGGGTTGCATGTATTTAAATTAACGTTTTCTTTTAACAGGGGATAATTTATGGTTTAATTTATGAAATGCGTAGATTATTTCTGAAAAAATAAAAAGTGCTTTAGATTTAATTCTTTTATGAAAAAAATAGCTCACTAAACAAAATAACTGCTTATGCTAAGAAAATAATATGCCAAAGTATTATATTCTGAAAAATCCATATAATTCATGATTGTGAAGAAATTGTATGTTTTCTCATAACGGAGGGATACCTCCTATTTATTATTATTCAAGCAGCTTTTAGATGAACTATTTTAATCAATAACTGAAAAAGTGACCAACGGCTTTGTGATCCGTAGAATAACTGCAGGAATTGTTTTTATAGAATTTGACTTACTGCTGGATATATCGTCGAGGAATTTCGTCAAATAAAAAGACATCGCCAAATGTCACGATATACAGTCAATAGTGGAAACTGTTCTTGACCACGTTCGAACACAGAAATAACGATGACAGCATTTAGCGACATTTTTTCTAATTCTTTTCGTTTGACGAAATGGGTCAACGGTATAATACTAAATACAAATTTTTAACATTTGTAAATGTTTAGTTTAATTACCATTGCATTCAATATTTGTGTATAAATTATTTAAATTTCAACTTGATAATATTACGAGGATCATAGGTTTTACTTACCAGAAAATCAACACAATTTCATAAATTATTTCGTGAATATTTTGACTTGGTTCTAATCAACTGTAGGCTGTGATACTACATATTACTAAGAAAAAATTTTTAATTCTTAACCACAATCAATCAATGGTAATAAGCTCTCTTACTCCGCAATACTATTCTTGTAGATTCTACATCATCTTAATCAAATTCAATTTTCAAAGCAGCTTTCCCTATTGCGATACTTTTAATCAAAAATTAGTGTCGGTGCGTTTGACCTACCAAATCTTTGTTTTACCTCCTAGCTTGTTTAGTCTATTATTAACGTCCCATTTCGAAGCAATTCGAGCAATATTGGCGACGGACCTTTACATTCTGAACCTTAGTCAAGTGACGAAGTCATCACCCCAGAGTTGGAATCCCACTCTTAAAACTTTCACAACACGCCAACGTAAGGAATTTTAGCATTGACACATCAAACGTGCACCAGGACTCCTTAAAAAAGACTTTCTAATCAAAAGAAAAATTCACTCAATTAATAAAAAGGAAAGTGAGTAACTTTTCTATTTTTAGAATTCAGAAATGTGTCGAATAAAATAATTATCAAAAAAAAATTAGTTAATACAAGATAATTTTACTTAATTTTCAAATACTTTTGTACAGAATGTTTACATCAACCTCTCATAAAATGAAAAAAGTTCCGCATGTTCCAATATGAATAATGATGTCATTTTACAAGCTGAAAATCAGGTTCCTAACTTGTTTTTAAAGTGAAATATTTTACTTCCCTTTTTTCTTAAGACTGCATATTGTTTTCTCTTTCATATAATATTATAATACATTAAGAATAATAGCAATGCATTCACAAAATTAAACTCATGTTACGTATAAAATTGGTATTTTCAGCTGACATTGTTTTCGCACGAAGAAAATTACATCAAAAGAAACTGATGAGTCATTCATTGAATCATTTACATAAAAGAAAATAAATAAGTACAGAACATTAAAAGAAATCAAATTACCGTATTTACTCGAATCTAATCAGTCATCAATTCTAAGCCACACACCCCAATTCTCCTCACATTTTTGAGGGGAAAAATTGCGTAAAATGTTCATCAATAATCGATACTTAAGAGTTTTTTTTATAAAAAAAATTGTGAGAAATATAATAAGAAGTAATTGTTTATTATACCAGTATTAAAAACTTTCAAATATATACATGAAGCTATAATTACTATAACTGTCAGTTTCATACTACGTCACGCCGATTGTCACAGCTGACTTCGGAATTGGTGCCCCTTTCCCACACGATGTCGTCTTTCGTGCCCTCCTATACATTTGTTATGCAACATTTCGAAAAAGACTGTATTCTTGAAGAATTTAAAAGAACTATTAAAGAATGTTGAACATTTGCAAGTAGAAATTATATTTTGCTTACGCCATCGACGTATACTTGTTTCGTCCGTGTCAAATTTTCACTGATCGCTGTTCAGTTTCCATTTTTTCTGCCTAGCTTTTCATTCTTGCGTCGTAGTGAACTCGTCTTGATACTATTACCGATATATTTGATGCTTAGGTGATTAAAAGAAAGCGGATACAAAAGAATTTCCTAAATACGAGCAGACAACGATGTTTAGGATAGACTGAATACTGGAGATAAACAGCGGAATGGGATAAGTCATCAATGCAAGTGGCTGGAATGCATGGTTATATTTTTTTAAAAAGGGGTAGAAACTCAATTTCCCCCATTCCAATTCCCTTCGATTCTAAGCTGCACCCGATTTTCAGTAGCATTAACACTGGAAAAATAGTGCGGCTTAGATTCGAGTAAATGCGGTGATTCAATTTCTTTTGAATCGGAGCCAATAATTTGAAAAGAGCTGTGAACACTTTTGGTAAATTAAATTTGCATTTGTGACGGATCTATACGCGGTTCTACTAATATCTCCTCATCTCTTTAAACAAAATATTTAATTCAACCAACTTTCATCGAGAAAGCGGAAGTGATTTATGTAAATGAGGTATATTACACTGCTGGCCACCGTAAATGCAACACCAAGAAAGACAAGAGATAGCACAACAAAATTTATTTTGTAGATAACATGTTTACCAAGTATCAAATGATTAAATTTATAGACTTTTGTGAAGTGTGGTTCCTGCCAGAATCAGTAGCCAGAGTAGCCGCCATTGTTGGAGATCACCGCTGCCACACGCCTCGGCATTGATTCAAAGAGACTTTGAATGTGTTCTTGGGGTACAGTAGACCAAATCAAGCAGCTTCCACACGTTGCCAAAGTTGATCTGGTGTGGCAGCTGGGGTGTAATCTGGGTCAATCGTTGAGTAACCATGAACCACATGTTTTCTATCGGCGAAAGATCCAGAGAGCGAGCCGGTCAGGGAAGCAATTCAAACTGGTGATTGACGAAGAACCTTTGGGCAATGCGTGTCCCGTGTGGTCGCGCATAAACCTGTTGAAATAGTGCTGCGGCCAAGCCCTGAAGGTAAGGAAGGACAACTGGCTCCAACACCTTGGAGAGGTAGTGCTGGCTGTTTAAAGTACCAGCAATGCATAGATATCCAATACCGCCCCATACCATAATATCCAGTGCAGGACCAGTGTGGCGGTGCATAACGCAGCTATTTAACATCCTCTCTCCACGGTGTCTCCAGACTTGAATCCAACCATCGTGGTGTTGCAGACAGATGCGGGAATCGTTAGTATAGACAACTTCATTCCATTCTGCCGCCCACATCCTTCTTTCATCGCACCATTGGCGGCGGAGACGTCTGTGGTTCTGCGTCAAGGGTAGACCAAGCAATGGACGTCTTGCGGACAGATCACTCTGCTGTAAACGGCGTCGAATGGTACGCGTAGACACTGAATGATGCGTTACAGACTCAATGTTCTGTGCTATGGTTCGTGATGTGACTGAGCGATCCGTCACTGACATGCGCACAATTTGCCTGTCCTCACGTGAAGTGCTGCACTGAGGTGGGTACGACGACCACGTTGGTCCGTCGTACCTTCCCTGCACCCAACGATCACATATCCGCATTACAGTTGTTTGGTTTCGTCCAACACGACTACCGATTTCCCTGAAAGATAATCCACAATCTCGGTAGGCCACTATCCTTCCTCTGTTGAACTCAGATACTTGATCAAAAGCTGATCTCTGTTTTCTACCAGACATAGCTGATCGTTTTTTGAAAAAATTACAAGAAAAACACAATTGTCGAACTTGAAATCGTCGAAATCTCCAAGCCTTAAATAGCGCTTTGAGGTGGCGCCACATGCTTGCGTGATATGTACCTGCGCTGAAATTCTAATCATTTGCATATCTCACCTCCGCTAATGCATGTTGTAAATTTCATGTTATTTGCATGCTTCCTTCAGGGTGTTGCATTTACGGTGGCCAGCAGTGTATATAGATTCGGTTTTCGCGAGTTGGCGCAAAAAAAAGGGAAAGTAAGAAAAGAAGTGAAGGAAGGAAGGAAGCGATTTGTTGACACGTTGTTGTTGACAAGCTGAAGTTGATACATTGGAGGTGCGCAAATAGGAGTATCATAAGTTAGAGAATTAGTTAAAGATTACAAAGCGTGGAGCCATCGTCATTTGATCAAGCCGAAGAGAGTGCCTGAAAGTTTCCAGTGTAGGATCAGAAGCATTAAATGTTCAGGTACTGTGCATTTGATTAAGTAGAAGCTAGTTATTCGTGTGCGACGTAGTTATAATTGAGCGTATTTAAGCTATCTTAGATTCAGTTGAGGGTGTGTAGTAGTATCCACGTGTTATAGAATCTCACCTCTGCACTTTAACATAATTAGAATTGTGTTGTGTCTGTTTGACAATTGGTAATAAGAATTAATAAATCAAATTAGATTGGAAATAATGTCTGTAGATTATTCTGTTCCTCCTACACATCTAACCGGGTTTACAGGTAGACAAAAGGGTTCGGATGTAAGAGGTAACTGAGCGTTACCACTCATTTATATAATTATGCTTCCTTTCTCTTTATATATATACAACAAATAAAATTAATTTATTTTATATTCCAACATTTCATACCAGCAATCACACGAACTGGGGAAAATGACTGAAAATGTTCCCTAGTCATAATATACAATTATCTTTCATGCGAACTTTTTCCCTTCAGATAAAATCCATAATGTTGACTAGACGAACACGACTTTGAAAGTTTTGTTGTATTGATCAGCAAACATAATGCTCTCACTGATCAGCTATTATGGAGCAGATGTAGTAGACCTTTCGACAGAACGCGATGCTGATAATTGATTTTCGTGCATTAGCTAAGGATGAGATATATTACAAATTACTTTACTCATTACACATTTTCCTCCAAAGCAATGTTGGCAATGATTCTGGCAAGTTCAATATTTGTTAGAATGCCTATAACTTAATTGAAACCGAAGCGGATGTTAAATCAAGCATTAATTTAATAAATTCACAACCCAGTATCATTTGATTAAAATTCATATCAATTGATCTGACTTTACGTCATTTTAGAACAATACTTGGCTACACGAGTGAAACCTCGCTATTTTAAACTTAATTTAATTTATGGACACAGGATTTGGGGGTACCTCTTTCTCCCAACTACTACACCATAACCATTAAATTTGAAGATTACTTTGAATTAAATCTACAGAAATTTCAATTACTTCATTCGATAGTCTTTGATTGATTTATTGAATGATAATGTCACATTCTGGAGAAGCACCAGAGCTATTGGCGACGGATGCCTTAAATTGGCACCATTGGCAACAGGATCTCTTAAGTTGGCGCCATGGTCAAGTGATGAAGATGATACCCAAGTTGATTCTCTAATTTCCATATTTCGACATCATATCAACGTAAGGATGTACGTATTGTGATTTTAAATAGAAAGGAGAAGAAAATATGGAGCTTTTCTTTTTCGCCGGAGCAAATCTCATCAAGTTGACGTTATTAGCGACAACACACAATATACACATAAAAAAATGTTAATAAATATCAGTTCTCGTTGGTTTTTGATCCATTTTTGATATATTATGAAGAAGACGTTACTGATAAGAAAATACCGCGACTTGTTTGAAAATGTGGTGGTAAAAGATTACTATCGAGTATATTCTGTTAGGCGTCGTTTGTATCATTTTTAGCGACTTTATCACCTGCGCCGGCGAAACGGAAAAATGCTGAAAATATTTGCACAACCATACTGATCATCACCTATAATTGGCTGGCATTTTTCAGTATATTATTTTCAATTATATTTTTGTATGGTTTTATTATATTTTAATATATGGTTTAGTTTTATATGCCTACACATTAACATTTTATCATACCAATATCTGTGTAATTGTGGCCGTGGGTAGCCTAGTGTGGTTAGAGCATCGGACTCCAGACCGAAGGGCCTGAGTTCAATGCCCGATGCCAACAAATATCCTCAGAGTACACACGGAGTACGCACTCGTCAATTCAGTGAGTCCGAAACTCTTGTGGGCGTTCGCAGTAGAAACCACAGATGCAGGGCTTAGAGAATATTTCCCTCCCCTCCAGTTCCATGCCTAAATTGTGGAGGGGAGATAGGTGGTGTCGCCATCTATCGTGTAGAAGTCCAACCTGTCTCAGGCTCTGGCAACTTTCATTCCTTCCCTTCGGGAAGAACACGACAACAACAATCAGTGGAATTTTTTTGTAAGTAATATATAAGGAAGTAGGAAGGAAGTAGTTGCTAAGATATTAAATTATTAGATTGAGGATCTAAGATAGATTGAATTAGATTTAGTCATCGGATCACTGGCGCTTGTTCACCTTGTCTAGTTCACTTAGTCGTGTTTACTTAGAGTCATTCATTGAGATTAGATTGTTCGCTTTATATATCACTCCTAGGGTTTCTTTCTGTAGTTTCACTTGTGATTGATTAAGTGTGTTTGAAGAGAAATAAAATAAGTTATTATGGAAGTTGCTGGTGATGCTTCGTTTCCCCACACACCCTTAGGTGGAAAAGACGGTGATAGAGGGGTGCCAAATACACCCCCCACACACACAACAACTTGTATGGGGCTCAAAGCTGTGGCTAACGACAGACGTAAAACTATTCCCTATCTATTATTAATTTCGTGAGCATAGTCGATCAGGGGACATAAGAACCAACATACACCCACTTATACATCATGTGAAGATTATAAGTTCCAGTTGTTTTTAACATGCTACGATATCCTCCCGTTATCGTGATGGAGAAGTTTGGGAGAATAATGCAAGCGCAGGTGTAATCCTCGTCGCTAGACTGTGGGTCAAATGTACGAGTTCTGTTGTCAATAACCCCTATGTTGCTCCAGAGAGCAACGTAAAATAGAAGCAAGCTACGATCTCCATTTTATTTTACGGAGTAGACTTCGACAAGTTCGTATCCAACAACTAGCATCTCTCTTAATGAGACAAGAAATTATATTCTGATAATTTTTTTTTGATAAAACTCAGTTGAATGCAATCAATACTCTTTTCTAGAATTAAAAAGTGGGCCGTGGATAGCTTAGTGGGTAGAGCATCGGATTCCAGACCAGAAGGCCTGGGTTCGATGCCCGATGCCACCAAATAACCTCCGAGAGCACACGGAGAACAAGCTCGTTAAATCAGTGGGTCCGAATGGTGTTGCCATCTATCGTGTTGTGTGAGCATAATCATACTGTACCTTCATGGGTGCTCAAAGCTTAGGCTAACGACAGGCGTATATCTAGCCCATTGCCATGATGAATTTCGTGGGCCTCGATCTGACTATGTCAGACAGGTGGCATAAGTAACAACAGAATTAGAAAGTTTTCTTTAAAAAATCCCCAATTACAACATTTAATTAATTTCAGGGCAGCAATTCAAACTTCTTCAGCGAATAATTGTTTTTAAAAGATATACACATTTAATGTGCAAAAAAAGTATTTAAATTATAAAATTAATCAGCAAGTAGTTTTTCTGCAGTGGAATCAATTTAATGCCGAGTACTAAAACTAAACCTGCTGTTTTTATAAGTCTGGGAAACTATATTAAATAAATTGAAAACGTTTTAATTAATAAGTACCATTTTCAATTGAAATGCATCGAAATAATTGTATTTTTAATAGTCTATTTTAAAAATAGCAGTTAAATGGAATGTTTACTTATTATTCTTAATTTAGAAATATTTTTTCTAGAATAAAAGAGCTTCACATAGAAAAATTAAAAGCAGGGCTTTAATCTCTAGAATAAGATATTTGCTAAAAATCTAACAATTTCGTATATATTCTTTACTACCCCTTCTTCCCCTACGACCAACCTTTCAAGAAGACTTTCAGCTTGTCGAATACTTAAAGCGCGTGCTTGCCAGACAGGCACAAAACATGGCCAACCATACGGGAAAGTGGTTTGTGATACTGACTGTTGTGCCATAGGGTCTGGAAGAGGCATGATGAGAGAAGGCATGCTGTCATCCAGAAGCAGGCATGAATGTTTTAAATGTATTTTGCCTTCGTAGCATGGAGATGAAGGGTACTCTAAATAGCCGTCAAGCTGCCAATCCTCCCGTAAAGATTGGTGAAAAGGGAAGCCCATGAAGGCACAAAGCCACGATTAACGACAAGTATACAATCTAGCCCTTTGTCCTGATGAATTTCTTGGGTGGCAATATCAACAACAACTGATTAACATTGAATAATCCCTTAACGTATATGTTCCAGTTAATTCGAGCGCAATTAACATGTCAAACCATGCACACTCGAGGTAATTCGAGCGGGATCGGATTTTATGCAGCTGACATAACCATACTTCATTACCGGCTGGGTGGCGTAGATGATTTGGCGCTGACTTTGTACACCCAACTTTGCGGGTTCGACCTCGGCCAAAGTCGATGAATTTCATGATGCAAAAATTCAACAGCGTTCATGTATGACTACACAGCAAAAAAGATCACGTAAGTGCCTATTTGGCTTGGGGCTCTTAGCAATATTAAATTCCTAGCACGGTTTTGCATCGTCAGAGCCCAGATGCCTCCCTCTGGTGAGGAAACTTGGCGTCAAAATTATTCGTGGCGATTGGTATTCCATCTTTATGGTGCCGCACTAAAATAAGATACAAACTTCCGGAGAATGCACCAAGTCTGCACCGGCAAAACACCAATCCGCAGTCCCATTAGAAATTTTTTAAAATGTATTCATACTCGAATATAAGCAAGCACCATTTGCACTCGTGAGACTGACTGCGATCTGTAAACATGATTTCGTAAGTTTAAAGTCCATTTTTTTTCCTTATATTTATATTACAATAAAGTATGCTGGGAGAGAGATTTTTTTTTTAAATATTCTTTCATTTGCTAGAGACATCAGCATTTGAAACGCATATGTTTTGAAAAAAAATAATTGAAGGGAAAAATTTCTACCTATTTGCTTTTAAAATCTATCAATATGTGCAAATTAATCAATATGTGCAAAACTATCATATTGATACAAAAATAAAGAAAATCTAGTAGACCAAAATCTTCTGGGATTCCGCGACTGACGGAATGTCATTTTCCCAGTTTTGTTCCACCAACATCAAAATAGAAGCTCCCACAAGATATTGAGCTGAGTGTTGGGCTCAGGGGGATAACCAAGATAAAAGGGGAAATGGAAAGTTGGTCGTTACACACATAAATGCAATAACTGCAATCTTGGGCTAAGTGCTGCCCTTTGCTTCAAATATATCCCACCAAAAAAAATTTAAATATTTTTTAAATAAATACTATTATTATTATTATTTATATTAAAAAATATAAAAATATATTTTTACTGGCAAAAATGTTTTTGTTTTTTTTTCGAAACAGAAAGTCAAAAAGAAAATTAATAAAAGTCGTTGTACGAGCAATATCCGGCTTTCATTTGCAATGTAGATCAAAATCCAAAATTAAAATTAAAATTGATTTATTTCTTCTCAAAAATTGGGTCCTAAAATGTGTTTTCTTAAAAAAATAATAATAATTTTTTCCTGTTTTTTTAATGAATGTGTGCGTTGAGTAGTTAAGAAATGAAAATTAATTTCAAAGAAATTTTAAACCATGTTATACCCTCAATTCCTTGAAAACAAATCCAAGCTTATTACACTTATATTTAAAATCTATGTTCCATTTCATGAAAAATGTCAACTCAAAGTAAATAAAAAAGAGGCGAAAGCTCTATCCGCTTTAAAAAAATACAATACGGTATCGAAAAAAAAATATTTTTGTACAAAAACATTTGTTTGCGCAAGTCAAACATTTATGTTTAAGCATAATCCATCATTTCAGAATCTTTCTGACAGCCCTGCCCACTTCTTTCAATGGAAGCAAATTTATTTCCCTGTATTTTTCTAACTTTTTGAGAGCATGAAATATTTTTCTCTAAAGTAGAATCAATATCGAACAAGACGTTCCCTTCCCACGAAAAGATGTGTTCCTTGAAAACCTAACGCTATAAAAATAGAAAATCTGCTTACATAATTAACAATCTCATTAACGATCAATAACCAACGATTCGATAATGTTCAATAAATTTCGAACTTTATGATAGTGTAAATCCGCCATTTGTAAACAATTAAAGGGTTAATAAAATAATCGTAGAATAATACTCTCATAAACACAGGTTGACTGAATTAAAATTTCGTTTTCAAAATTCTGTAAGAAAAGAACCACTCTTCAGAATGACTTCAAATATAAACTGAATATACTTGAAGGGAGAAATGGTATAGCATAAGAAAAAAAAATTCAATAGATGGCGCCAAATCGGTAGAACCGATTTTTCCCATCCAATGTGGTACGACCTTGCGATGGTAGAGGGGCGTTTTACTATAACACAGTGCTTCTCAAACTTTCAATATTTGCGACGCAATATTCAATCACAATTTTCGTCGCGCCCCCTCTTACAATAACAATGTATTGAATTCAATAATAATATACTTTGACGCTAAACTTACAATAGGACTTGTACCTCTTAAGTACCACGGGCGTATATAAACGTCTCGCACTCAGCCAGTGCGTTAATTGCCCTGGACGTACGATCTTCCGAAGTACTATCTTCTCAATGCACTGTTATCCATAAAATTATTCCGAAGTCTTTGGAATGCAAAAAAAAGGACCTTAACAGAGTTTACGACAGATTTACTTTTGTCACAGGATTTGCTTATTTATTCCTTTTCTACCGCCCCTCCCACTCCAATACACCACATACGTTCGCCTACGTGTTTAAAAACGGTGGAATTGGGGATCGAATCACGTGATTTTTAATCGGCTTTTAAGGGATTAATTATAAACCGTACAAATTAGCAAGAAAAGTGTTAATTGTTGAATATAATTTTCTGTAAGCCCTGTAATTATTAAACTTGTTCTTAACTTAGTAGTTAACTTATTTAACATAGTTCTTAAATTAATTATAAAATACACTGGGAAGTACTGATATATTTATAAATGCTTTATATCAGTGTAAATGTGCATTTTATTTTTTATTATGTTAGAATATATTTTATTTGTTTATTTTGTATAAATTAATAATTTTTTAAATAATCTTTTGTTATGACTTCCCAATATGCTCACGCCCCCTCGTAGAGTTACCACATCCCCTTAGGGGTCGCACCCCACAGTTTGAGAAACAATGCTGTAACCGTGCTTCATTTGTTGAATGATTCATATTTTCCGTCAAAAAACCAAAACAATCATACACATTGAATGATATAGTTGGTTTTATAAAACTTATGCCAAAGCCGTTTAATTCGATTCAAAATGTCACTCGTAGCCGAATTCTTTGTCTCCGAATGTCCCTTGTAGAGTTTTTTTTCTAACGTCACAAACCACAATTCCCATTTCTCCAAATATTTTCATTTAAAATTTCAAGTCATACTGACCGGGGGTTCTTTTTCCACAGCATTTCCAAAATGGGACTTATAATCACCCTTTACTTATATAGGCAAAAACTACTAATTTCTATTTTCGTCTATGTTTTAAGTTAGCCGACTACTTGCGACAACTTTTTTTTTTACAAAAAATGGAAATATGGGGTTTTTTTGTGGTTTTTAGATTTGTTTTGTACATTTTAAGAAAAAGATATGCGAAACTTAAGATAAAAGAAATTATTATTACTAAAATATGTGTGTGGGGGAGAAGGTGAGGGGGAGATGGGTAAAAATTTACAAAAAATAACACAAACGTGGCCCATTCTGTACCAAAAGTTTATGAACAAATTTTCAATTTTTTAATTCTTAAGTGTTGCTACGTTATTCATTTTTGAAATGTCCTTCAGGATAAGATATATTTTAATTTTTACAAAATCTAGAGCACTTTATCTTAGTTATTATATGAAATTTTTTTAAAAAAAACAGTGATTATATTAACATAAGGGACTGTAAATTTTGTAATAAAATAGTGACTGATAAATCTGAAGGTTAAAACACTTCTACTGTTATACAGAACATACACAGAATATTTCAGTTAATTATTTTCAAAACTTTTTCAGCAATCACTGTTCCCGTTTGAGCATTTTTTAAAAAAAACACATTTCGAGTGAAACGCGTTTCAAAGTATGGTCATCTGCTTTTATTAAAACACTAGTTTTTGTTCTAATGTTAATGGAACATAATAAACTTGGTATTTTTATAAAGTTAATAAGGTGATCTATAAAATAAAATCATAGAACAAATTTCCATTTTTAACTAAATTCACAATTTTAGAGTTGTCGGATACCTTAATTATTTTTAATTTAGAATTGTTATTGAATATTCTTAAATAAAATTAATTATAATTCCATATCATTTTAAGATACCAGATGTCTCCCAAAATGGCCGACAACTTGAAAAGTTAATTTAAAAAAAAAACGAACGGTTAGTTGCATTCTGCTTTTGTAACCCACCGACGTATGTAACATTCTTGCTCAACCGGTGTGTTATGTGTCCATCTGAAATACAATTTCTTTCTTTGCGTCGCTGTTAGTAAAACTATTCCGTAGGCATTGGAATGCAATAAAATGATCTTGACAGTACTTGCAAAGGATCTATTTATTTCAGAGAAAAAAAATTCTATTTCTGCCTTTTATCCCCCCCCCCTCCCAATACACCGAATACGTGCGTCTGTATGAAAAACAAGGGCACTGGTGAGCGAATCGCTGAGAAAGTTTTAATCAGCACTTTAGGGGTTAATGTTAGCATATTTGTATCTAATTTTAAACGGACGCTTTTTTTCATTAAGAGGAATTGCACTAGAATGTTCTAACTTCATAAAAACTGAAAAAAATCTATACGTTTTTTACTTAAAACAAGAATTTTATAAAATTCGAACCTAAATTGCAAATTAAAGCAAATATTTTCTTTAACATGCTCTAACTCTCTCTCTCTCTTTCAACTTTTCAACAGCACCCCATCTCATCCTTTAGTAAAACTAAGAAATTCAAATTACAAACAGAGATAAGATCCAGTATATTTTAAGATAGGAGATCTGGCAACGTGACATCCATGCCTAATTAGCACACACAAAATGAGCAGGCTACATATTTCTTTCCTCCGTTCACTCTAATTGGTGATACAGTAATTTCAGAGTTGAATTATAAAACTTAAAGACTCTTTCTTTAAAATTAAAGAGAACATTGACCTTCACATGACCTTCACCAATGACCTTAAATAAAATAGCTATATTTTGATTGAATATGAACGACAAAAGATATATTTCTAGTTGAATGTTTCAGATTCCTTTGCACAATGCTAAATTTTACTTTCTAGTGAATATTTAAAAACTTCTACAATTAAAAAGAAAATTTTCAAAGTAAATTATAGGATTTGGGTTATGCAATGTTTAAATTTTTGAAATAAGAGTACTTTAAGAGAAATTTTTTTTAAATGAGGTGGGTGGGTGGTATTGCATACAGCAAATGTCAGTAAAATAGTTTTAAATTATTGCATTATAAATTTATATAAATGCATATTAGCTGTCCTTGAACGAATTCCATTTCAGCTATATAATATTCTCTCTATGAAGAATTTATTCTCATATCCCAGTAATGGGGAAAGTCAAAGTACCCATACACAAGAGCAAATGACGGATATTACCGGGAGCGAATACGCTTCTTCTTTCATATGTCTTTCATATTCTGAACTATTTACGTTATTTCGAATCAGAGAAGAAATTCCTGTCATCGTGAATGACGAAATCCTTATAATTCAAAGCTAGAATAAGGAGGACATGTCATATCCATTTAATATCAATATGGAATGCGGATGACTCTTTAGTGGTATTATATATGCATATCTAGGTCACAAATAAAATGAAAAATTCACTATTTATTGGAATAGAGATTTTTATACTTTACTAATCAATCCATTAGTTATTTTGAAGATGTCCAGAGCTCCAAATTATCTTATTTCACTTAGCTCACATGAAAAAATGTAATTTATTACATTAATGAAACTGTGTACAATAGGATTTACATTAAAAAGAAAACTCAAAAGCCCAAAAGATAAAAACATCTCAATAGTTTTTACATTTGTTCGCGGGCACACGGATTTTCTTGGAAATGAGCGGGCCGATTGGCTTGCAAGGGCTGCCATCAAGCGCGAAATGGACATTGCCGTTAATATTCCTAAATCATTTTACACGAAGATTACGAAAGAAAAAATGGAACCAAGAATATCTCACTTCAAGTAAAGGGAGCTTAACAAAGAAATTTTTTCCAACCATCAACAAAAGGCTATCATGCCCTCATTTTTATACTAATTACAAAATAACCCACTTTCTCACTGGTCATGGTAACGTTAAAATCTGCTTGAACAAATTTAATTTAGTTCCATCATCTTCTTGTGATTGTAATATTGGTGGCGAGGAAAATGTAGAACATGTGCTCCTTCTGTGTTCCAAGTAAATCAGAGAGAGAAAGATCCTAAGACTGGCTTTCAAGGGACTTAATATAAATTGGCCTCCGAATTTTCACTAACTTCTTTCCACCAGAAGTGCTTTCTAAAAGTTCTGTGAATTGTTGTAAATATTTGTAACCTTTCATAACCTCAATTTTTCCTTCTTTCCTTTGTAACGTGTAATTAATACTTCTGTGAGTCCCGTATGATACTTTCTGGTGCACGGGGATTTTATAATTTTTTTCAATAATCAAAACAGGATTTTTATTTATTTTCTAAAAAGATTGAATTTTTATTTGAAGAAAATCTATAATTCTCGAATGCAGGATTAGATCTAAAACAGATTCCAACGAGATTAATTAATGTGACGTCATTGTCATATGATAAATGCAATCGCGTATTTCTAACCAATCAGATCGTGTGCGCTGCTCTATTGAGAATTTTCTTTTTGCAAAAACCTTTTTTTATAAAGAACGTATTGGTCAACAATAATTACGTACTTGGGTAAACGAAATACACATGATTTAAAAACAAACCTATAACATAAGAATATTTTTTTTTTAATTTTGGAAAACTTTTCGAAGAATTTTGATTTATTGTGAACACCTTTACCCAAATTTCCGATTTGAAACTGTATCTAAATTTTACACGAGCAAAAATTCATGTTAATATAATGTCAATTTTAAATTCAATGATGAACACCTGATTTCATGTATCACATGACCCTTATGAATTTAATCCATTTAATACCTTCATATATACCGTATTTATTAGAATCTTAAGCTTTACTTTTTTACAAAGTTAGTGCTACTGAAAATCAATTGCGGCTTAGAATCGAAGGCAGAAAAATTCTTTGAATTGGAAGGAATTGAATACGATACTGAAGATTGAAGCAATTGCAATTTGTTGAAGAATTTGAAAGTTTTTAATACTGGAAAAATAAATTAATAATTCACTTCTTTTTAGATTTATCTTAATTTTTTTTTTAATTTTTCGTAAGTACGAATAATCTACAAACTTTTTAGACTATTTTTATTATATTTTTACAAAAACATGTTGAGAATTTAAGGGCTGTTTAGAATCTCTATGGCAGCTTATATTCGAATAAATAAGGTATATGCCACTTACTATTCTGAAAGAAAATTTACCAACTCTGATTTTTTTTTACACACAATTTATGTTGAATATTATTTTTTCAACCTATATATTGAATTTTTCCCCATATTCCACACATTAAAAAAGAAAAAAGCTGTAATACAATGCACGATTTCATATAAATAGAATTAATTCCAATTTTAAAACTGAGTTTTAATTCCTTTGAGGAATACAAAATACAATATACAAATAAATTACAAAAAAATGCAAAAATTTGTGAGCTATATTAATCCACAGAGATTGTCTAGAGCTGCGAAAACAATATCGGATTCTTCCAGACGGAATATTTTAATTTTAAATTAGTAAACAAATTATTTTGATGTTCTGAACTCAAGGAATATTTCGTATAATACTTTTTGATTTTAATAAAAATAATGAATTATACTTCATAAATAAACTAATCCGCTTTGATTTATTGTGGTATATTAATATTATGAATTGAGAAGTAATATTAAATATATATATAATTGGAATGTAAATTATTCATTTACAGTATTTATCAAAACAAAATCTTTAATTTCCTATATTTGTATTTTTTTTTTCAAAAAAAATTCTTCGATGTTTCCTTGATAAAAAAATATCACGACTACTTTTGAAAGCATTGTTCTCTATTACAATAGAACGTCGTTTATCCTAATCAATTGGGACCGGACACCGTTCGGATACGCGATTGTTCGGGTAACCGAAAACCGAATGAGATGCATGGAGTATCTGATACTGCACACTATACAAATATTGAAAATCATCACATGCGGGAAACGTGCTTGAAGAAAAAGCCAAATAGGTGCAAAATGTCGCAATTTTACCTTAATTGGGGGAAATAATCACTTATTTTTTGCTGTACCATTGAACACCTTCGTTTTTTCACTGCAGGGTCTCTGATTCTCTTCAGCAGCAGTAGAGTATGACAGCACTCTGATTGTTGTTCATAAGTTTCTAATGCAGAAAGGCGTCAGCATTTGAAGGACCCTTGCTACTTTCATTGTTGTTGTCCTCATTTTCATCCGTTTCATCGTCGACAGGGTCGGATTCTTTTTGCACGGTAGTCATTAACTCGTCATTATTTAGCATTTGAAATCCACAGCCTTCTGCATCGCATGCTATCCAGGTTCCTACATCAACAAAACTCAACAAAAGAGCACGTATACACCCCCTCACTTTAAAACAAACTGATCTAATATTCCGCGCAGATGTTTACCAAATCACACAACTGAAATTCCCCAATTATCCCTCATCTTGGGTTTTCCCGTCACTTTTAGCCTCACAGGAAACAAATGTTGAGCATTGCACTGTTCGAAAACGTATCCGGATTTTGGTTCAAATATTTGACGCTCCGGATAATAAACGTTCGGATAAATGACGTTCTACTGTATATTACTATGGTGCACTTGTAAAATAGGCTTCTTTTGTTGGCTTACAATTTCATTTACTTGAATTATTATAGCTAAAAAAATAGAAATGCATGAGTTGTACTTTTTCAAAGTTATGTCCTACTTAATTACTAAGCAGTTTCTAGAAATAATTAAGTTTTATTTATCTTGCAATATTAAAAAATAATTTTAAAACATTATACCAAAAATGATACTCGAGTATAAGAGAAATGATTCTCGTAAGAGAACGCCTGTAAGAGCCGACTAATATATAACATACGATAATTTATAGGAGATAAAATATTTTTATACACCTTGTTAAAAAAAATGGAAACATAAAAAAAGATGAATGACCCCAATAAAAAATTCGGTACAGATTTCGTAACAAAAATATAAAGTACAAAAATTATTAAAAAGAAATGTTTCTTTCCGTTCTTGCCGTGATGGGGAAAGATTTACTGTCTAAATTTTCTTTCGCTTTATATAAATAAATGTATCTTAGTGAATCGAACTTTTTTTCCAAAAAATGAACAAAAGAGTTTGAAGGACCTTTCATTAATGTGATACCCGATACTGATGAAGGGTTGCTTTGATTTGTATAAATAAATTTTGACTATAAAATAATGGCTGGATCCTAATTTAGTACATGTCTTTTATTTATAGCCAATTTGGTGAATTATTTTCATCATATTAGATAGAATACTGGAGAATGGTTGTTGGGCAATTCTATTCGATTCTATTCTCTTGGTGCCATTTCTATTCTACGTCAACTAAGTGAATGAAAGTTATACAGGGATTTGCCGAAATTTCGAATTAATCTGACCGTTTAAAGTGGGTAAAAATTGAGTAAAAAGATTCCGTTGCATATAGGTGAAGCTTATAAAAGCGTGTTAGAAAAATTCCAAAAACGCTTCTTTTGTGTTCACCTTTAATAAATTGCGATTTAAAGCAAATACTCACCGTTAACTTATGCCCACAAAATATAATGCAGATAAAATATTTCTCATTTATCTAGATTAAATTTTTTAACTACATCAGAAACACGGAAAGAGTTGCAAATTTATTTTCAATAATAAAAGAAAAATCAATTTGATTTTGATGAAAAGACAACGTGAAGTTGTAATACTCGTAAATTAATTTTACATCATCAGTTTTGCAGTTTGCAGCTAAGTTCAAGCGCAAAGAAAAACATGTTTAGAACAATGACTTACAGAAAAAGAACAACACACAAATTCAAAAACGTTTTTGCAAAAAAAAAACATTACGCAAATTTTGTTTTCTAATTCTTTTGTTGACTTAAATTAACACCACTGACCCACTTAAGAGATCAAACCCTCAATTTAAAATTTATTCAATTTTTAATTGAGTTTAAACTTTGGGGAGAGATGACTCTTGTGAGCTAGTACTCACTCTCAAAAGTTTCACCCAAGTCACTTGAAATATTACAGTTGAGTTTAATGTAAAGGAGCCTTTATATTATTCAACAACATGACTTATTTACTGAATTGAGACTTGAGCCCCTGTTCCATTCATGCGTTTCTACTCACAAGTATCATTATGTTAGTCAGACTACAGTATCTACTAGGTCCTCATTTATTTCATTAATTTTTCAAACCCCACAACAGGGCATAAGCAGGAAAGCACCAAGTAGAAGTTACCTGAATAGAACGAAAATCGATTGATGTAGTATACATAAGAGTCGCGGCACTATAGTTGGTTTGATAAATGGTTTAGTGCTATTAATGTAAATTAGTATACAAAGGAAAGAAGTAGTACAGACGTAGCAGGTAGGCTAGGAAAAGTCACCTTTAAGTTGGAACAAGTGTCCCAGCGGTCCACGAGATGATGGATACCCTGGGGGAAGAGACTCCGGAGTTGGTTGTGGAACCAATTTTCAACAGCAACTTGAACCTTATTAGAGTCGAGAAATCACCGTCCCTTCAGAATTTTCTGGAGAGGACCGAAAATGTGGTATTCACACTACGAGAGGTCTAGGCTGTAAAGGGGGATGTTCGAGAACCTTCCAGCGGAATTACCGTAACAATGTTTGGCACACCACAGCCACACGAGGACGAGCATTATCATTCAATATGATAAAACCGCCCGACTGCATGCCATATCAGCGGTTCTTGATATTATTTCTCAGTTCATGCAAAGGGACACAGTACGTGACAGCATTGACAGTCATACAGTTTGCAGGCATCTATGATGCGAATGTTGCCTTTTAATGTACTCCCACGCTATCACACAAGTACCAGGCGTGATATAACGATATGGCATGCGTTTCCAGTACTTCCTCTATATGGGCACATACGCAGTCTTCTTTCTCTTCAAACTGCGGAGTTATTACAGTAATGCCACTTTCATTTGGGGATCCTTACATGTATTAAATACAAAATCTGACAGTATTATAAGAATTGAGTGCTGTAGTCGGGAAATACAGCTACAAGAGAAAAACAAAATCCATAACGAGTTAGCCTATCTCTAGCCCTAGTATTCTTCTAAGCATTGACTCAAAGATTTGGCGGATGGTCTCCATGGGATTGAGCCAAAATACACCCCAAATGGCAAGTTAGATTGGCGTGATTCAGAGACAGTGAAAGATGCTTGCACATCAGAGAACTAACAAGCTATTGATGGTTATTATAGTCAATAGTTCCCAGTTATACGCCTGACTGCTAATAAGGGTGCATTAGTGTTTGTGACTGTCTTCGCTGTTGGTCTACCGCTACTTTCCTGAGGCTCTTCATGGCCATGGTTCACCTATCCCTGCCAATATAGTGAAATAGTGGTATTGATTCATCCCAAAAGTCGAATGATTCTGCAATTTGACCACCCTATTTCCTTTACTCCAATTTCATGTCTTCTCTCAAATGTTGACATTTGCGCCCATTGTTCACAGAGAAATATCTGCGAATCATTTGTACAGTCACGCGGGTCGACGTAACTACATTCGCATGAAAGGTATGCCCTTTTAAATGTCTACTATTTCGTATAACAATCGGATATGAGTTTGATTGTGTAGTGGCCATAAATCATGAATTCGAGGCCAGCGTATCATTACTCCGCGCCTTGTGCCACTGAAGAACCATCATGAAGAAGGACTAATGCTCGTTGCATCGAGGTTTCTAGTCCTCCCGTTGGCGTGGTCTGAAAGTTCAGAGAAGTCGTGCCAACTCAGGTGCTTTCCTCGTCACATGGCTTAAGATTATGAGGTCCGTTGCTAATAACTCTTTTCAGTTCGACATAAAAAAACATTCACTCACTTGGATACTTTGTTATAAAGGACTCGAGATCCAGTTATTCGGTTATTGGTCACCAAAAATCATTTGCAAATTCTATCGTAAGGTATGGAATAACGCATTTTCACCTAATTCGTACAATTCCTCCTTACTGATTTACTTTTTATGCTCTGTAGAGTATTTTTTTAAACCTTCAAATAATTCGTATCCATAAAATAAAAACGATAAAAGTACAGGCATCCCTCTTATAACACAGTTAATTCGTACGGTTATACGAGACGATATTGTTTACTTACTTTAATTGTTATTTTATTTATTTATAAAACTAATTACGTATGTATATAATATGAATCAGTGTGCCGAAACCGTGTTATACGAAACTTTGAAATAATATAAATCAAGGCAATGTATACCATGTTATATCGAAATCAAGTTTTGAAGGTGTAAAATTTTATGTCAGCTGAAATTTGTTCCACTTAATCATGCAAAAGTATGTTAGCTTCAAGTTTCTAATAAAAAACAAAAATAAAAATGCAACAAAAAATATATTCAAAAAGTAAGTATTATTATAATAAAATAAATATAAAAGGCTTATTAGAGAGAGAATCACAAAATCAGAGTTTTCATCATCACTCATCAGAAAAATTACAGCTAATGAACTTTTTTCGCAAAGTTGGTTGAAATTCCTCTCATTACCATAGTTATTTCTCCATCATTACATAAGTTACCTATTTGCAGTTACTCGTCTGTTTCGATCCTGCAATTCATTCATAATTCCTCTATAAGAAGCTAAAAAACTTTGCAATTCGCTTTTAAATTTTCCGCTGCGTACTACGGAAGGGTCGTTTAAAATAAAAATAAAATTTCATTTAATTCAATTAAAAATTAATGAAGTTTTGATCCGTGTTATGATAATCGCAAATTTTGTAACGTGTGATATCGAAATCATGTTTTACAAGTATCGTGTTTTTTGAGGGGCGATTGTAGTTCAAAACATCTTTCAAATTTGTCTCTAACAAATAAACAGAGCTTTTTAAATATTTTGAATACAGTTTTACTTATACATCTTGTTGCTTTGGAATAAATATGATATATAATCTTAGCTTCACATATATATTTCCTAAAACCGCGGGAATAATTGTCAGAATACAAATCCAAAACACCGAATAAACGCGTAATCCTCGAATTCTCCCTTTCGACAGAAACAACAGTTTTTTCTTTTCCCTCTCCTCGTGGATGAATTCGTGAAATTCTTTCACGAACATATTCAACAACAACAGAATACAAACATCACCGATAAGTTCACACATTTCAAATAATGTGAAATTGAAGGCACAAACATAAAGGAGGACACAATAAGGAAATAAATAAGAGATGGAAAAATGATAATTCCAAAACAAAGGCTTAAACGATGTGGAAGCAGTCTGTATGAATCTTTCATGGAATCTTACGAGTTTCCTAGGAAACAAACAAAAAAAAACACCCACCATTCAAAGCAATTATTTCTGTGTACGAAACACACAGTACTAGGGTGGTGTCCTAAAAATACTCTCTCTCCACAGTTTCGTAATCGAAAATTTCCCCTTTATTTGCAGGAGCTGTAATTGATGAATAGGGAAGAGGGTTCTATCTAAACAATGATGTTCCCCCCAACATGGGGGAAACAATGGTAAGTGCGATGAGATCCAAACAGAAAGGGGAACTGTGGGTGGTAAAGGAAAATAAAATTCTTGTGTTTGGAAGAAAAGTAAGTACTGAACAGTTGTTTTTCGTTTCCTGCAGCTTAAATCTGTGCTCATTTTTCGCATTTGTACTACGTGAAATAGCATCACTGTGTTTTCAATAGTTACCGTTTTCCCCTTTTAACATAGAATATGTTATCATATAATTAGGCTAGGGATGGCGAACCAGTGGCACACGCGTGCCATTGATGGCACGTGACAATATATTGGGCACGCCAGCGATCAAAATGGTTTGCATTTTACTTCTAATGCGGCGCCCGTTAACTCTTAAGTTCGTTTTAGTTAACTATCATAATACCCAGGTTCGCTTATCAAACTAATTTCTAGTCCGCTTTACAAGTGAGTTAATCTATTCTAATCAAATTCAAAGATAACGCAACTCCAATTGAACATTCTCAAATTAAAACTAAAATAATTTAGTTTATTACATTTCCAGATTACACGATTACATTACAAATTTAAGCATTAAAAATAACCAAGAATAAAATTCGAGAAGCATTGAATGGTAAATAAGAATTAATTTTCCACTTATCTGAAATGGAGGTGAGGGATGGAGGGCGGCGGGAATCGCTTACTGATTCCTACTCTACGGCATCTGAAATTCAAAAAAAGGTCTCTCTCTGAGAACTATCGCGCAGCGCCTTTTAAGAGAGGGGCAAACTCCCAATTTGTGCTTACGCGCACTCTTTTACAAAAAATCCCTATTGGTCAGTCCCTAGGAGCAAAGTTACAATTTCAGTTAAATTTATGAGGTTGTTCACCCTTGAGTGCCAGCGACAGCACCCCCGTCTAAAGAATTTCAACAACATCCTGTAAACAAGGGCAACACACCAAATTAAGAATGGTCGGGGACCATCCCCATTGCCAGCCTCCCATCATTTCAAAAAAACAAAGTTCAGTATGAAGTATTACGAACAATCTGATCGGTGGGTGATAGGGAGCACACTCGTTTGTTTTTGTCTTTCCTTACTTACGTCGTGGCCTACAATTCCTTATGAGGCAAAGTTTGTCTACGTATAACATAGCCATTTTTATTGATACAACTGCATTTTACAGTTTATGTGTGTTATATTTACGATTTTTAACTTTTATTAAACATGGCTTGTTCAGCAAAAGAACGAAAAGTGCAAGATAGTAAGTGTAACAGAGAATTTCAAATTTGGTGAATCTAGAAATATGGCATTATTAGTAAAAGCAACAAAGAGGTGTGTGTTTTATGTTCTTGAATAGTGGTATGCAGAACATCGTCTGCAAAACGGCATTTTGAAACAAATCGCAAATCTTCTTGTCAAAAAAGTGAACCACAGTAAAAATAATTAATTGCTTGGAACCCGTATAGCAGATGACTCCAATTCAGCATTCATTCTTCTAAAAGTAACATGTTACAATCCTAATATAAGTTATTTGTCATTAAACCAGCAACAACAGAAGTCACGCTAATGTTTTCTTTAATTTTATTTGCACGTATAACTAAAACATTTACTACTATACAGTGCAAAAGATATTTTTTTCGTAGTAAATAAAGAGTTTTGTGTTGTTAGTATTTAGTTTTATTATTTTCTCAATAATTTCAAGTAAGTTATTTGACGGCACGTATATACCCCATTAAACACTTCTTTAGAAACAAAGCGGCACTTTGATCCAAAAAGGTTCGCCACCCCTGTACTAGAACTTGGAAAATCACAAAAAGCTAAAGAAATAAGCCTCGGAACACAAATTAAATAAGTCAATTTATTTGTAACTTTATTTTCCATTTAATGGATTCTTTAATCAATATTTTTTCAATAAGAAAATTATTTGACTATTTTATACTTTAAAGACTTTTAAAATCTTCAACAACTTTTAAAAATATTTACCAAAGTATCATATTATAATTTGGATATATTTTTGAGATCTCATATATAAGACATGCTTATACTTAGTTTTTTTTTTTTTTTGCATATATATAAAACAATAAACAAAATATAAGAAAACTAGGGTTTTTTTTTTTTTTTTTTTTAAAAAAATTAGAAAGTTTTTTTTTTTTTCAAAAATTATAGAATTTTGTAATTTTGAAATTTGATCTTTTCTCCCTTTTCATACATAAAGCTATTTTTTTAAAAACTATGTACTACTAAGACTATAAAAAAATATGTTCACTATATGCCCAGGTATCCTGTATAGAAGTATAAAAAATTTGGAAACATATAGTGGAATAATTTTTTTAAAGTGAATCTAAAGGCTAAAAATTATGCTTTGGAGAAAAAGTACAAAAACTAAAAGTAGAGGAAATGTTTTCACATACCATACCCATTGACTAATATTTTCCTGCCTATTTTTATATACATCTCATAATGATACTTTAAGCATTCTCTAGAATTACAAAAGTAATTTTAAATTAAATTTTTTCCCTTTGTTATAACTAAACTTAAACATAATTTTATCAAACATATTTTCTTTTAGGTACCATTTTTTATATAAAAATATTTCTTGAATATATACAAAATATACTCAAACAGTTTTTTGATAAAATTATTGTATAATTTCTCTGAAAAAACCGTAAAACTTGAAAGTTTTGAAAATCTCATTTTTTCCCAATTTTTTTTCACTTAAAACAAGTTTTACAAAAAAAAATTAGACTTTAAAAAGAGGAAAATATTATCATTTCTTCTTAGTAAGAACAAATTAAGGGCTTACATATATTAAACACAATAGGAACTATCTGTTAAAATGTGTCAAAGGAGGAGTAGTTTGTTTACATTTTTACCAATTACATTTATTCATATTTCAACGAACATACAAGTGTTACATATTTTTAGATTCAGAAAAATGTGCACTATTTTTTATACTAAAATTGAAAAATCGACTTTTTGAATGTGTGTGATGTCCTGGTTCCTTAAATGCATCATTAACTGCCCATAAGACCGTGGGTAGCCTAGAGGTTTGAGCATCGGACTCTAGACCAGAGGGCCTGGGTTCAATGGTCGATGCCACCAAATACCCTCCGAGTACACAAGGAGTACGTGCTTTCTAAATCAGTGGGTCCAAAAGTCTTGTGGGTGGTCGCAGTAGAAACCACGAGTGCAGGGGCTGGAGAATATTTCCCTCCCCTCCAGTTCCATGCCTAAATTGTGGAGGTGGAGATAGGTGGTGTCGCTATCTATCGTTAAGAAGTCTAACCTGTCTCACAGGCTCTGGCAACTTACATTCCTTCCCTTCGGGAAGGACACATCAACAACAACTGTCCATAAAGAGTTAACTAAATGATATCTAAAATTGAACTAACAATGGATAAAAGAGATTGTAATTTTAGATGAAATTTCTCTTCGTGATTTCATTTATTCAAAATTATTTTTTATTTCATGCCTTAATACTATTTATGTGCCAATTTTTTGTAATAATTCATTGATGCGAAATTGAAGCTATTTGAGAGTCCAAGTATAAATATGAATATAAAATTTGGTGAATGATTTTATTTTTCACCCAGAGATCTCTTCGATCTAACTCAGGGTTTAAAAATAAAACGAACAATGAAAAAAGTGCCCCCTATGCAAAAATTAAGAATTTCGTTTTGCTAGATATTGAAGATATTCTAAGACAAATGTTTCCCACAGAAAAGCCATTAAAAAAACGAGTTTTTTATTTAATGAGATTTACAATATATCGAGTTGAAAAATACAGATTCAAAAGGAAAAAAAAGTGTGGGGAAATTGTTAAATTATTTTTACTTTACAGGAGAAATTTTGACTTGAAATATTAATTCCGAATAAAAAAAATACAAGAGCTCTTATTTAGTAGTGCTTATGACAGAAAAAAATTTAATTAATTTTACGCTTTAAGCTCAAGTTTTATTTAAAAAATGCAAAATAAAATTATTTTACATAATAATGAATCAAAAGCTAAAGAGTTTAAATAAAAAAATTTTAGTCGGAACAAAAACTAGGAGCATAAATATTTTTTGACGTAAAACATTTATGAAAAAATTTTATTTCAATAAAATGCCCATTTTCTTATATTAAAATACTAAACCGTAGTGCTATGAATTCTAACTGTTGAAGTTATTTAAATATAATACAAGCTCAACTATCCCGAAGCTATTTGGTTAACACATAACAGTTCCATTTGGCTCTTTATAAATAAAATTTTCTTTATGAAGTCATCTCTATCTTATTAAATAAGATTGCAAATTTTCTCAAATACTTTTCCTAGAAAAATAAATGAAAATTTCAGTATAAGATAATTTAAAGTACTATTTAATTTTTCTTATTGAAGCTATTTATTGATTTTTATACTTATTATAGAGCAGAACAAATATAAAATTTGTAGAATATAATTAACTATAGCAAGGAATTTCGGGAAAATTTATTTTATTCTTTTAAAAAATCTATTCTCTGGGGGCGATTTCTAAAGACAAAAATCTCTCATTAGAATTTATATTCATTTCTAAATATCTCAAAAATTACTCAAAAAATCATGATTTAAATATCATATCGAACTGCACAACATTCAGAAGTTGCATGTAAGTAATTTTAGAGATATCAGTAGAAATAGTTTAGCAATACTGGTGAAAGCAGACAACAGTAATTAAAAAAAATTCAGGTTATTTATTTTATGTCTCTAAATCCAATTTAAGACATGTGCTTGGGAAAGTCTTGAGGATGTAGCTTTTTTATCATACTAACTAAAAAAACTTTTACAAAATCTGAAGGAATAAAAAAGAATTTGACAAACAAAGATTTGTGCTTAAGTCATGAGATTCCATGTTTCTTTGCAATATAAATAATATTTTCCAAAATAAATCTCTAAGTTATTTAAATGCATATTGGAATGACTTTGTTAATAACTATAAATCATACCAACTGAAATTAAACAGCCAATTTTCTCATCAGGAAAAAAATAATAACTTGGTTGTAAGCTTAAACTATTACTTATAAGCCATTATTTACTTAAATTTCTTCGTACTTTTTTTAATTTGACGATCTAAAAAAAAGCAAATTTTAAATCGCACAGTTGCTTAGCTAATTCAATTTTTTATGTGTACGATTTTTTTATTAATAATATTGATTTGTTTAAAAAAAACATTCAAGCAATAGAATTTTTAATTTGTCTCAATGAATTGCCCTTTTTCTTGTAAAAGTTGCTTTTCCTCTTATAGAGTGTAGTTGAGAGAAAAGCACGTAAATAGCGTAATATCAAAAGCCATTTAATTGAGTAAGAAATGTTTTATTATCTTCCTTAGTGAACTTCTTGTATGTTTTAATATATGGGGGAAACGCAGCCAGAACAAAAGTGGCAAATAAGAATATCAAATACTCCTTAATTTTTATTTTTTATACATGATTTAGAACACCCAACTCTTTTTTTTACACGTTAGATACCGTGAAATATCCTTAGAAAACCGTGCAAAAAAAATCGTGTAAAAAAGTACATGCAACAAATGGTAAATTGGGAGATACGTTCCAGATTTTTAAAAAATCATGTAAGATGAAAAAAATCTAAATATTTTCCCTAAAAAAAGTAAAAAGTAATAATGAAATCCACGTTACATATGTATAAAACAAAAAAATTCATTTTTATTACAAAAAGGTTAAAATTAGTGTACAGTGAAAATTCTCTCATTTTAAGTACATACAACATATAAAAATTCAAATTGAAATTAGAAATAAAACTTTCTAGCAACTATTCATCGCTACTTGATAACAAGCGTGCACGTTTATTAAGAACGAATCAAAAGTGCATCAGTTGATGCATCTGATATTTCTAGCCACAACTGTCGGCTCTGATTCAAATGAATTTCGTTCATTATGAAACACCTTTGTCGGGTTTTTTGTTGTTGTTGTCGTAACAAAGTCTGTTATTGGCGGCAGCTCTTTTGGTTTGTCCAGCTGTTTAGTTATAATTTTTGATACCCTGCTGCACAAAACTTAAGATGGCGTTAAATTTTTTATAGTGCTCGCTCTGTCACGATCATGAGTAAGAAAATGTTGTTCCATACTTGAAGCGAATTTCAATCAACTATTAATAGATGAACTTCATCTTCGATTCCGTTATTATTGA